>APFE031636436.1:0-153149 GCA_000404065.3 Pinus taeda
TACCTAATGTAGAAATCAAGGAAATAATTATTGTATTATCTAATTCATAAATACGTTAATTAACCCGAATTGTTGAGATGTGTTGCTGGGATAAAAAGGAAAATCCCAAGTGGTATTTGGTTATTCCCCAATCATGAGTTTAGATATTAGGGGTTATTATTCATCTATATTAAGACAAAGTTGCAGTGGGGATAAAAAATAGTGAAGGAAAGTGATGCTACAAGCTTGCTACATGCGGTTGCTACTGGTGATTCCTACATGAGGACTCTAATGTTATAGGAGCGTGAATATTGATAAATTCCCAACTAAATCAAATTAAACTGGGATGGATCTTTTTATTTATTAAGTAATATGTATTAGGTATCCATTCTAGGTGGAATCACTCCAAAATACCCTTGTTAACATGTGCTAAAAAATACCATAAAATTACTATAAAAACTAAAAATCGAAGAACTAGTGAACTAGTTAACCTGTCAAATGCCTAACATAATCAAGTGAAAATTCAATGGGATAAATTATTTTATTAAATTGAATATTTGTATGACCTTCTCAAATTACAATAAATGCAAATGAATCTCATTAACATTTGCTAAGAAATAACGGAAAATTACTGTCAGTTTTCTACAAGGGCCTTTGAGAAATTCTAGATTTGTGAACGGGTAAGCCAATCCATGTAGCTCAAGAATGAAGATCATTTTTAAAATTTATTCTAAGGATGAATCATGATTATAAATCTTTAAATAATTTTCAAAGTAAATTACTTCTATTATTTAATCCAATCCTACAGCGAAAGAAGCATCAAATGAAAGGGTATGCATTCCTAAATTTTCTTAATCACTAGAGTTCCATAATTTGTAAATAATTTCATGAAATTTTGTTCACTTATTATGAAATATTGATCCTCATGCAGTAGGGCACAAGTCCATAGATTATCGCCTCCTCCAAATATAATGTGCCCAATACTCTTACAATATTCTTCACGAATAAATAATAGTAGGCACAAATATGAAATTATCTCTAAACCTTCCTAGTGAACACATTAAAATTAAAAATATGTCATCTAATCCAAAAATAGAGGTTTAATATGTTGATGGATGGTAATATGGCCTTAATTTATGTCTAATTTGGAGGCCCATCAAACTCTATAAGAATCATGGAGAGTTACATTTGCCTGTAAGCCTCGAAATAAGCTCATATATACTTTCATCATTTTAAATGAGATTGGAGCACTAATGGGCTTCCATTCATGTCCCCTCATTAAGCATACAAGTTGAATATATTGGTGTAAAACATTTTATTTAATTTAAAGAAGAAATAGAAATCACTTACAGATCGTTATGGGAATTCGATTAAACAGTGAAAGTGGATGATCACCACTGAATAAGATATTCACTTCGGTCTATTAGAGTTAGAGAATCTGGATCCAAGTATATTACACAATCATGACTCTTGACTCATCAATTTAAAAGAAAATGGGATAAAATTATTTGTCATTAAATAAAAAATCCATTTTTTTGATGAAGTAAAAATAAAAACAATAGGAAATTAGTTTTCTGAAATGTTAAAATTGTATCAATATCTTTTATTTTATTTTTTAAATAATATCGTTATTGTTAATTAAGTAGTATATTAAAATAATTTCTTAGTGCAAGTTTTTTGTTAGAGTTAAATTTTAAAATAATAATGAGTGAGGTGTGCCCGTGATGGACTAGCCACATGGGGGAGAAATTGAGGTCATCCACCTATTGTTGTAAGGGGCCGATGTGGCAACACTTTCCCTCTAGATTAAGCTTTCTCCATCTTTTTAGCTTTGAAGTGGTTGTTCCATTACTCCTTTACCACCATGTAGAGAATGCACACTAAAACTCATTCAATGTTCCATCCCTCCAGTGTATTCAGTGTCTAGAGAATTTTTACTATGCTCATTCTCATTAATTACATGCCACATTCACTCATGAGTATATCAGTCCTTGGTTTCAACAAATAACCATGACTATGAAGAAAATTTCATAAAAAATTGCAGACCTCCTTATTGGTTTGTAAACTTTGTCCCATGGATTTGGGTTTGTACTGAAATTTGAAACCTATATCAAAGTATATCAAATGGATGTGAAATTTGACTTTCTAAATGGAGACTTAGAAGAAGAAGTGTATATTGAGCAACCCGATGGATTCATCCTTGGAAATGATCCAATACTTGTATGTAGATTCAAAAAGGCTCTATATGGTCTTAAACAGGCTCCAAGGGCTTGGTATTATCGTCTGGACAAAAACCTCCATCAACAAGGTTTTTCAAAAGGATCAGCAGATAGAAATCTATATATAAAAATTGAAAATGATAAATTGCTAATACTTGTTGTGTATGTTGATGATATCATCCTTGGTAGCAATGAAGAAGCCATGAGTCAGAACTTTTCCTTGGTGATGCAGAAAGAATTTGAAATGTCCCTGCTTGGTGAGCTCACATATTTTCTGGGTTTACAAGTCCAACAAAACAAAGATGGTATCTTTCTATCACAAACCAAGTCCCTCAAGCAGATATTAAAGAAATATGGCATGGAAGATTCGAAATCAGTATGTACCCCTATGGTAACAGGATGCAACCTCAAAGTAAATGATGAATCAAGAGCAGTACATCAACCAACCTATGGATCCATGATTCATAGTCTGCTCTATCTAACAGGTACCCGACCATACATCATGAATGAAATAGGAATAGTTGGAAGATTCCAGTCAAATCCAAAGGGAGAACACCTTCAGGAAATTAAAAGGATTTTCAAATACCTTCAAGGAACACAAAACTATGGCTTATGGTATCTTGGAGACACAGATCTGACACTTCATGCATATACATATGCAGATTGGGTAGGAATCGTGGATGACAAAAAAATCACTAGTGGTGGTGCACTATCTATGGGTTCTAGATTAGTATCTTGGTTAAACAAGAAACAAATTTCAATTGCATTATCTACAGCTGAAGCAGAATATATGGCTACTGCATCTTGTTGCACACAACTCCTTTGGATGATGCAAACATTGTAATACATTCAAATCACTTGTACTCCACCTATCTCCATTTTATGTGATCGTACAAGTGCAATCAGTATTTCAAAGAATCCAATCATGCATTCAAAGACCAAGCACATACCTATCAAATATCATTTTCTTTGGGAATAAGTACTTGAGCAAAAGGTCAAATTGGAGTATGTTCCCTCCAAGGCACAGGTTGCTGATATATTGACCAAACCACTACCCAGGGAGACATTTGAATACCTCAGACAAAATCTTGGAGTAGTTGATGCTTCATTTTGCTTTTGACAATTATATGTTTCAGAGAAAATATGTTGTATGCGAGTTTCATTAAGAGCATCCACGTACATATGCCAGTTTCTCTGGATATAGTTATGCATATGTTGGTTTGAAGAAAAACAGTGGACCAGACTCGAGATGAAAAGAGTTTGATATGGGTCTGAAAAAGACCATCTGGCACAGGTTCAGGGGGAGCATATACTTCTAATAATTCATTGTTGGCATTATCTTAGAATATCTTGGTACAACTTCACAGTTGTTTCTGATTCAAGTGGAACAAGTGCAGAAGGAGATCATGGTTGATGGTATGGATGGTGATTGACAAATGCTGCTGATGATAGTTGCTAATGACTATCATAGTCTTATCATAGATATTTGATCTCTATGTCATGTATTTCTTTTATTATCAAGGTCATGTAACGACCTACCTTGTTTCCCTAGTATGACTGGGATGGATGATGTAATTTTCTTGCCTTATCATGTATAAACTTTTGGTGTATCCCCACTTGGTTGGGTGGATGAGTCAATCTCGGCATATGCCCACTTGGTTGGGAGATGGATGTATGTATCGGTCCTTGGTGATAGGAAGGTCATTTAAGATGTATAGAGTCAAGTTCTTTTTTGTAGAAGATATTTTTGCAGACCTTGCCTACAGTCAGGGGGAGCAGAAAAAGCACAGCAGAGCAAAGATTTCAGCATGTACTCAGGGGGAGCATAACCCTTTGCCCTTGATGACAAAGGGGGAGATTGTTGGCATTATGACACAGGATTGGCACTATGGCACAGGTATTGTCCTTGATGGCAACTCACTCGGAAAATCACTTAGATGACAGTTTAGGCTCACAGGCTCTCAGAACAAAGGAAAAGGAGGTATACAAAGGTTCCCATTGACCAAGCTCCATATACACACAGATTCACAGAACAAAAGGCGCTTATGCGTATACACACACTTTCATGCACAAAAAAGTGCATACAGTTTGGAAATCTTGGTTTTTCGTCCTTCATATTTGGACCTATGGTTTTGGACCATGGTATCTCATCCGAAGTGTTGAACCCAAGTATTTGGACACAGGTATTGGCCCTAAGTGGTTTTCGACCATGGTATTCAGTAAGGACTAAGACTATAAAAGGGGAAGGAGATCATTACGAAAAGGCACTCAAGGATTGAATATCTTATGAAGAGTAAGATCTAGAATATTGTTCATTGGGTTATGGTGCTTAGCTGGATCTGAATCAAGGAGGAAGCTGAGCACTAGAAGAAGGATAAGTTTTATTGATGGGTCAAGATCACAAGGCTTGAAGAGAAGTATCTTTGTGTGATTTTTATATGTTATATTTGGGGCATGACTTGATCTATAAATTTGATGATCTGGGTATAACTGATGTCTAAATAATTGAATAGGGTAAATTATCTTTTATAGATCTATATGCAGGTTCAGCATAGAAAAGGCGAATATACACGTTACTTCGATAACTCAAAATGACATATATGCAAGTTTCCCTTAACATAGTAGCCTATGCACGTAGGTTCTACATGTTGAAGTAGAGTACATCTCATAAAATATGTTTTAGCTACTTATGTTTATTGCTATAGTGCTATGGGTTCAGGATTGGTTTCTGGTTACTGTTACTATGTTCTGGTTACAACATTCAGAGAAGTGAGTGTTTGATTTAGTTTTTGGTTGGTGCAAAGCAGATTGGTTGATGCAAATATATTTGATGTTTGATTGATGTTATTGATGGATCTAGTCTAAAAATTTATGAAATGTGGTCCCTGGAAGAAAATAAAAGGTTGTAGCCATCTGTAGGTCAGCACCTACATACTAGTACATCAGCTAGTACAAGAGCTAAGTGGGTTGTAGCTCCCTTCCAAGAGAAGCTAGAGAGCGAGAGAAGGTTGTAGCCTTCCATAGGTAGAAGCCTCCATAGTGGTATAAGTGTATAAGATATATGTGGTTCTGTCCAAACAAAGTTGCGTATATATGCAGGTTGAATTAACAGAAGTAGCGTATATCAATATGTTTATGGAAATGAAAATTTGTTAAATTTCTAATACTGATTCACCCCCCCTCTCAGTATTATTTCCAACACACTTATGTATGGTCAATTGAAGAATTATATCATTTCCAATTTGGTCAACTATGTGTTGAATGAAGAATTCACTACTTTGAGGATGATTGGGATTTCAAATGGAATTTGGTGGAAGAAATTTTTGTAGATATAAATAGAAAATGTCCTTGTTATCTTCTATTTCGAACAGTCCATGGTCTACTTCTTATGTGTAACTGAGGTCAAGTTCCTTTCATGTTATATGACATGATGAATCACATCTGTTTTCCAATTGATATTCATAATTCAACTAATGAGAAAATCTCTTGGTTTTGGTTTCCAACATTGGATGATTGCAATGATTTGATTGAGTATGGAAATTTTTTTGCAATTGCTCCCCATATGGATTTTGTCTATGAGATTCCACTATTGGATATGGACATGGATTCTTAGGATTTAGTATTCAAACGAGTTCTTATAAATATTTCCATTTTATATACTTCTATTGTTCTGGAAAATATTTCCATTTTTGTCTCTATACATACTATGGGTCTTTATGGTAATACTTTAAAATTATGTTTGTATCGATCTTTGTGATGTAAAATATTTCATATTGTTTCTCCTAAGGTTTTCTTATTTACATGTAAATGTTTCTCAATGTTATGCAATTTTCTTCATTTGTATAATTATAATTTCTATGAGTTATGTTATATGTATTATTTGTATTGGTTTTTGTCATTGATTCTGAAACAAGGTTATATGTTTATGTTCATTTTAATATTTACATTTATATTTTGATAGTATATAGTTCCAAATTTTTAGATATACCTCGAATTCATATAATTCCTCGGGTATGGTAACCTAATAGTATGGGTTTTGTTTTGATTCTAATATGACACACTGAAATTTAGACTTTTTTGTTTAAGCCATTTGGAAGAATTCATTTATGTTTTTGGCCATTTCAAAATTTTTTGTTTTTGCTTTTAGCCATATCAAAAAATCCTTATACATTTTGATAACTTTATATGGTTGGAAAAAAATAACATGTACACGTTTTATGTTTTTTACGATTTCCCAAAAAAATCTTGTGACTTTTCATTCTTTTTTTTTGTTTATATTAGATATTTGTTATGTTCCATGTTTGTTATTTCATAATGAATATTTTATTATTCATTGTAGAATGTCATCAGAAGGCACATGCGAGCATACAAGAAAAATAAATTTGTCATCAAAAACACATGAGAGGTCTAATGAAAGTCGTCGTTTGTAGTATCAAGAAAATAAGGATTGCATAAATGAGCATAGGAAAGCTACATGTAATAGAAAAATGAGTGAAGCCACTCTTGAAAATGATTTTATAATTCCTTCTAAGTATCTTAATACGGACAATATAGTGGAAAGAACATTTCTTGTTGATAGTTCACTATCAGGATATTCTCCTCACCACCGTGATCTTGTTGTTCGATGCTCTCTTGAAAATTTTCATAACATTGAGGAAGCATCTCGCAATTGGGAAGAACACCATATCTACAATGTGGATGCAAATGACCATCCTAACCCTTCTGTGTGTCTAATTGCATTTTTTGATGGCCAAAGGTTGCAAAACATCCATGGTGGTGATAGCGATGACATTTTGTGTGATGATTTGGATGATAGTTTACTTGGTGATTTGTTTGATAATTTGGATCCAGTTTCTCAAAACATCTGATCTTCAAATCCTACTTCTCAAAGTAATGTGGTCCCACCGAGAGAATCAATCATCCCTGATATCATTTCTCATGGAATAATGGATGTAACACAATGATATTTTGATTTTAGCTGCAATAGTGGTTGTTTTATTACATTCATATATCTACAAAGTTTTGTTTACTAAAATTATGTTACTTTATTCTCTTCGAATATGATACAACTTTTTTTAATAGAGGTCTAGAAATTAACTCCCAAAGTGTTCCATCTACTAATCTAAAACGTGAAAATGAAGCATGCCATAACCTTCCTATGCATTCTCCTCGACGATAAAATTGCCAGACTAATGTAAATTTTGAATTTTTCTGATTTGATTTTCATTTTTAAAATTTCTAGTTGCTTGGACATTGAATTTTATGGCATATTTTTTTCTTTGAATAGGACATAAGTCATTTCAATAGAGGCATACTTATTAACTTCATAGACGTTCCATGTACTGATGTTAGAAGTGAAGAGGTACAATCTCATACCATTCATCCACATTGCCAAACAAATGTAAATGTTGAGTGTATTTGATATTTTTCTCATTTTTTCATTTACAGTTGCGTGCAAATTATATTTCGTAACCTTTTATCGAGAAACCATGATCGTGTCTCGTTAGCATGGAGAAGTGGAATCCAAAACATCAAATTGTAAAACTAATGTAGATGTTCAATGTATTTGATTTATTTTCAATTTTTGAATCTTTCTTTTTTGGACATTTAGTTTTATAACGTATTTTATTTTTTTGAAACAAGAAACAACTCATTTGAATAGAGTCATAGAAACTACATCCCAAAATGTTCCATCCACTAATGTTAGAATCCAAGAGAAACCATCTCATAACCCTCATCCACATCAAGACACAAATGTAAATTTTAATTTATTTGATTCTTTTTCATTTTCCACATTTATAATTAGTTGGAAATTAAATTTTAAAGTATTTTACGGGAAAGAGACCTTTACATCCTCTCAAGTTCACGAAATGCACACCATAAATGTAGAAAGAAATTCTCATATATCCATTCCACATGCCTCAAATTTGTGACGGGAATCTCAAGTTCTTGAAGATTTAGTACATGTTAGAAAAAAATTTACTCTTCCAAATGGTTTTCAGCATGGTTCGATGACTAGAGAACATATTTGTTTTGATGTAAACATGATTGCAGTGCATAAAATATTTCGAGAAAATATAGATAGCTTGTCAGTTATCCAAATGTGCCACATTTCCCAAGAATCATATATGAGAATCCATGTTGTGAGACATTCTGAAGGACCTGTTTGTAGACGACGTAAGTGTGAAAGAGGAGCCCATCATTCTTGTCAATATAATAACATGGATCCTAGTGAGAAGCCTTATATTTTAAGAGTTCTTAATCAAGTTGATGAAATGCTAATAGCATGTGTGAATCCTATTTTTAAAGTGACACATGCTGGAGGTGGGTCCTATAAGTATAGTGGTCATACAATTATCTTTCCTCAAGATATTTGGACAATTCTACAAAGCCTTCCTTGACATGTTGAAGATATTGAATTTCTAATTGTGAGGAGACATGCCACTCACTATAAATATTATGAATGTTATGCCAAAAGAACTCAAGTGATAGTTGCATTGCTTTTCAAAATCCAACGTGATCAATATTATCGAGATGTTGTAATTGATTATGATTCAGTGAATTCTCTGCCCAAAAGGTCAACAAATGTCTCCTCCATGCTTAAACTTGTTTATTGTGATATTGAAGAATATGAGATCAATGAACCTAATACTGAAGGGTTTCATGCTAAGCATTTTCAGTCTCATCCTTCCTTTTTTGTTTCTTGTCTACCAAACCAATGAAGAGAATTGGAAGAAACTAGAGAATTTCTTGATAGCGTTGATTCTTCACATGTTAAAGACATGGATTTGCCTAGTATTGGAACCTCTCCAGTGAATGAATATAATATAGAGGGGTTAATAGATATGGCATTCCCAAAATTGTTCCCCACTGGTGATGCTAATTAGTTGCAACCACGTATTTGTAGTGTTGATCTTCATGAGTATGGATTGCATCTACTTAGGTACTATGATCAGAGATTTGGAAGCCATCCTCCCTTTTGATATTACCTATTAAACATGATAATGCTACATCACAGCCAAGCACAGGTTGTAGTTTTTGCAAAGAAACATTTACATCATAATTAGCTACAACAATTGAAGGGTTGTGCCACCAACTATCTGATTTACCAGATAATAAGTTGGTCGAGCATATTATGTAGTTTGGTTCTTCTCTCAGAGGTGCAAGGGCATACTGGACTAAGTTCTGATCTAAATTGATGGACATGATTATTTTTTACTTTGAGTGCAGCTAACACAAAGTGGTGAGAGTTGCATAACCTCATGCCCATAAATTCACATTCTCATTCTTCAAATGAGCATCATATGAAAATTGAGAATGTTATCTAGTACCCTCATATTGTTGCGACATTTACACAACACAGATTGAATATTTTTCAAGAGGAAGTTATCTAAAAATATCTTAAAGCTAAAGACTTTCAGTATAGTTTTGTGTTCAATTTTTTTCTATACTTTTTCAACTTTTATTATAATTCTATTAATATTGTTTGTAGTAACTATATCTTTGATTTACTTAGATATGAGTACAAACATAAAGGTTCAACACATATCCATGATTTCCTATGGTTAGAATTCTCTCTTGACATAGAAATGCTTGATTGGTCAAATAGTTCTGATGTACAACTTCAAAAGATATTTTTTGACAAATATGTATCTACATGGAATCTGTGTGACATACATCATCGCAACATAATGGTTCCACCAAGCGTCAATGATTACCCTTACCTGTTGAATACTAGTAAGATTTTCTCTTCTAATCGTAATAATGATTACGAATAATTCTTAAACTGTGTCCAAAGGCACACAAAGTGTACTGTAGATTCTTGTGTGCACAAAAAGGGCACTATTCAAACATGTCGATACAATGCTCCATGGGATCTCTGTGACGAATCAAGATTGTTCATAGATGATCAAGGAAGAAAAGAATATGAGCCAACAAGAAATGATGATAGGCTTAATGTACATAATAGTTACCTTCTAACAATGTCGTGTGCAAATGTTGATTGCCAACCAGTGCTTTCTCACTATGCTATGTTGAAATACATTGCTATATATGCATCAAAAGCAGAAAAAAGGTCTAAAATTTATCATCATATGTTAACTAGAATTTCAAATTCTATTGGCTCTAAGGATCATGCTTTATGTGCATATAGAAAGCTTCTTGCAGAAATGATTGTTGACCATGACATTGGAGAACAAGAAACATCCCATATGTTGCTTAAGCTACCTCTTGTTGTTTGTAGTCGAAAATTTGTTTCCTTAAATGTTGGAAGAATAGTTTTTAGGAAAATCTCAAGGGATGGCTTGCAATGTTTATCTGACAATACTTTTGTTAAACATCACAAGAAGAGACATTTTCTCCTTGGACATATATCTTTGATAGAAACAACAAAATCGTGGACAATTGATGGCAAGCATAAACACAATCGATGGAAGCCTAAAATTTTTCATGTTATTGTTCGGATTTGGCCACTATTTTATTATATTCATAGTGAGGCTTCAGAGGAATTTGAAACATTTTTTGCACATAATTGCTCTTGTACAAGCAATTTCGTGACATTCCTACATAAATTGGCCTTTCAACTCAAATTATTATTGAAAATTGGAGGAATTTTCCATATCGAGCATGGCATGTTGATTGAAATCCATCAATTATAGACAATATTAAATATGAAGAAGATGGTGATTTTTCTAACCAGGAAATGAATCTTGAAGATGATTTTCAAGAATGACAAATTTTCTCTGGCTTCGTTTCACCAAATGATGTGAATGTGTCTGATCTTCACCCCCTTGGTCGAAGGTGTAGGAATTTACAGGGTAAGTTCCTCAGAAGGAACACCAAAAGGACACCGCTCACAACCAGATCTGAAATCAATACACCAGTATTTTTGACGTGGTTAAAACCATCAAAGACGGAAACAGTCCACGGCCTAAGCCAACGTGGCCACTTCAGGCAATTTATTAATCAAAGAACGAAAATTTACATAAGCTTTCTCTCATAGACGGATTACCCGAACAATGACCCTCCATGCGCTTTAAATAGAACTCATGGACCAATCGGGTATCAAGCCACGGATCAAGTGTCGGTAATACCGAGGAGAGAGTGAACCGTCGGATCACTACATATCGTGACCGTCGGATTGTAAGCTACAAAATGTACAATGGTAAAGAAACACACTTTACCTAACTCTATACCTAACTCTATACTAGACCAAGTTGAACTTAACTATTTCCTATGTGTCGGAATATCCTAACAGAAGGTTCTCTGATATATCCTTTGACTGGGAAAGGACAACTATTTTTGATGGTGTTGTAGAAGAAGCTATTAATTCTATAAGAAATGCAAAATCAAGGGGTGATATTGTTGACCCTTCAAACTGAACATTTGAATCTCAAGATTCTTTGTTGGAAAAACAAAGAATCTTAAGGCACTTTTCTGAATATGAGATTCATGAAGCTCTTCTTATGGTTATTCAGAGCGATGTGGGCACTTGGAAAGCATTCCTAATCCATTGTATTTTTGATGATTTTTCTAATTCATCAAGTAATGGAAGAACCCCTTTGCTTCTTCTTTCCCCAAAAGGAATAGGTACTTTTAATATACATGTAAAAATAATACACTCAGCACTAAAAATTCCAATTAAATATATGCAGCCACTATAGGGTTAGTCACTTGGATTATTCCAAGAAGAAATGTGACATGTTAGATATATATTTATTGATGAAATGAGCTCTCTAGGATCACAGTTGTTTATGAAAATAGATGCTTGCTTACGAGAAGCATTGTCCTTTTGGTGGCATATCCATCATCCTTGTGGGTGACCTTGGCCAATTCCGTGTTGTGAGAGATAAGCCTTTGTATGTAGGTAATACATCAGGGAAATTCTTGTTGAACAAATTTAATAAACAGACATTTTGGGTGGCAATGTGATCTCCTATCTGGCCAATTATGGCCAACTTATACATGGAATACTTTGAAAAGAAGGCCCTTGAATCATATGCTTTGAAGCCAGCTTGGTGGAAACGATTCATGGATGATACCAACCTAAAATGGACCCATGGTATGGAAGAACTTAACAACTTTTTCACACATCTAAACTGTGTTTCTCCCAAAATTAAATTTACTATGGAGCTAGAGGAAAACAATAACATGCCATTCTTAGACGTTCTTATCATTAGAAAAATGGACGGCTCTTCAGGACACAAATTCTTTAGGAAATCCACTCGCACCAAAAGCTACCTCCACGCTGACCCCTACCACTATCCATCCCAAAATTTTGGCATTCTTAACACTCTTGCCATTAGGGCCTTTCAAATCTCTGACTCTGAAAATATTAGGGAAGAGAAGGAACATTCTTCTTCGGTGTTTAAGAGTATAGGCTACAAAGATAAGGAAATTAAGATAGCCTTAGAGAAAGCAGAAAGGAGGGTGCTATCTAAAATATCTAAGGCCCAAGACCTTAACCAATGTGGTAGAGTTTCCCTACCATATATCCAAGGAGTAACAGATAATACTGCCAAAATCCTAAGAAGGAAAGACATAGTAACTCAGTTCTCACCACCTCGAGCAATTAAGCAGGGTATGAGGTCTATCAAACATGATATTGATAGACAATAGCTCAAGCGAGTTTACAAAATTGATTGTTCCTATGGCAAAAGTTACATTGGTGAAACAGGTCATTCTTTGCAGAAAATATTGAAAGAGCATGGAGCTTATATCAAGAATGGAAGATCTCATACTTCAGCACTTGTAGATCATTCCTCAAAAACAAAACATAGGTTTGTTTGGAAAACGCCTCAATCATCGGAAGGGAATAGCAACATCAAACAAGGACGATCAGGTAGGCTCCTGAGATTATAAAACATCCTCAGAATCTCAATTGGGACAATGGTATCGAGACCAATGGTAGTTGGATCCCCTTAATCAAAAGGTTAGAACCTCCAAAAACTTTCGAGGTAATGAGGTAGTTTTTTTTTTTAGATATTCATATGAATTAAAATAGATATTAGGATTAGGCTTTATAATAATTATTATCATTAAAATTTAGGGTTATTATATTTATACTTATAATAAGAGTAATAATAATATTAACAAATCAATCATAATTAATAATCAGTTTCTAAACTAAGAATAAAATTTACTTATTTTATTATTTATATATAAAATATAATAAAATAAAATAAATAGAATAAAATTAATTATTATTCTTAATAAATTAATGGTTATTGTTATGAATATTATTATTAATTTATTAATAATTAATATTGAATATTATTCATATATTAATAATTTATTAATAATAAGTATTCAATATTGAATACTATTATTACTTATAATAATAGTAATAATAATATTAACAAATCAATCATAATAATAATCAGTTTCTAACTACCGAGATACGGGTAATCATAATGAAATTAATGTTGATTAGATGGAAGGACAGAGGGTCGCTTGGCCACATGACCACCCACGTCCCCTCCCACGACAGATTAAGGCACATTCATGGCGACTTGCAGGCACCATTAATAAGGTGCTCAAGTCGAGAATTATGTAACGATCATAAAGAAATGGCCTGCATAGACCATAACTCATTCCTCCCTCCTCTGATAAACAACACTTTCCCTCCTTAGGCTACGGAGCCAAGGTACCACACCGTCACATGTACAAGATGTTGGTTGCTCAGCTGTGTGGATGTGGGAAATGGGTATCATTTCTCCCAAATGATGCACTGTACGTTGATTCAAGCTCAAAACCCCTTTGTTTTCCCTCTGAACAGTCATTCCAGTCCTGCTAATTCCTATGATTCCCCAAGTGTTAGCTCTGAGACTAATTCAGTCATGGCGCACATTCGACACTGCATGCACAACTGAAGAGGGGGTAGTCATGGTGGAAGCATTCATCCTCCCATTACGCCCATTCGTAAATCTCCTTCTCCCTTCTCTTTTAGAGACACTACTCATCCCCATCGCACCTTCTCTCATAGATACCCAAACACGCACAGTGGCCGAGGGCGGTCACAGCTCTAGGGTGTTCGTAGAACGAACGCAGCTGCTCATATTACCAATTTTCCCCTTCCCCCCCATTCCTCTCCTCATACGACTCAATTCCACTTCCATAACAGTCTACATAAGCCCGTTATCACTGCCACTATTACCATTACCTTCACTAAGAAAATTTAACCACAGGAAGCTTAGCCAGGAAACAACGATGAGCGGCAGAGGGACTCTCGGAGGAACAGGAATGCCCGAGATCTATGAAAGCAGCAGATGGTTGAGAACTATACCATCCCATATGGTGAGGAGCTGGTTGGTAGCCAGCATGCTACCAGTGACAGAGCAGGAGACACAAAGGCAACCGGTGACATCCAGGGAGACACATCGGGCAAGCATTCAACAGAGGGCAACTTTGTTGGCAATGAACTAGTTTGTGGAATATTATGTGGCACGTCAGTAGAGAAGGAGGAGCGGTACAAGTATGCATGTCAAATTGTTGAAGAACCTACTACAGATGACGTCTAGGGGGTCCATCCAGACTGACAACTGGGCTACCAAGTGTCACCTTACCGCTAGCTGGAGGATACATATGTTGCTGTGTGATTTTTGCTATGTTATGTTTTGAAAATATTCCTTCTAAATTGATTCACTAGCTTTCAATCTACGCCTATGTGTGGGTTTTTTTATATTAAAACTTGTGACCCCTTCATGGGTCTTTTTTTCTGGTTTCACGGACTGGTTTCCCCTTCGACGGGGTAGTCACGTCTAGGTTTGTGATATTTTTTGACAAACTCTATTCAACACTCCAGAGGCCAACACCTTTTTCTATTTTTACTTTGTTTCATATGAATATATTAGTAATTACATAGAAAAAAATAATCAGTTTTTCTAAAACTAAAGAATAATTATCTACTTATAGTATTTTATATAACATAAAATATAATAAATAAATAATAATTATTCTTAATAATTAATAATTATTATTATTTGAATTATTTTCATAATTAAAACCTAAATAAAATTTTAACTAGTATTATTTAACAATTTTAAATCTATAAATAGAATAATTTAATTATTATAATCATAAATTATTAAATAATAATGTATACAATACTAATACTAATAATAATAATAATAATAATAAATAATAATGTATTTACTATATAGAAATTAATTATTAATAAACGAAAATGGAAAAATCTTTAAAATTAAATTAAAAATTAAAATAAAGTTTTTAGTCGACTTTCAATAAAAATATTTCTTTAACTATTTATCCTTTCACAAAGCTCTTCTTCTATCATCATTCAGACTGGTCTTGATGATGGATCCTTGTTGGGATTTGAAACATTGACAGAAATATGGCTTCTACTATGGATACTCCGAGACTATGCTGAAAAGAAATGAACCAGAAATGCGTAAAATCCAAATTCAACATTGTTTTCACTCCTGGCACAATCTTTTGCCAACAAGGTAGTAATGAGACACAATATTGTTTTTGTAGAGTCCTTGACAACATAACAAATGTAGAACATGTTCTTGAATATTACGAGTTTCTTATGTCATGGGCTAATATGAGGTTGCATCCTAGAGAAAGAGATTTATTTAATCCAACATTTCTCATGTTTCCAATAAATAATTTGGTCTCCCTCCATAATAGGCATATGTTAAAATCATTAAATTCTCCAATTGCATGATGTGTTGTTGAGCATTCAAGGCATTTAGAAATCAGTGGTGTTGATGATGATCAATTGGACCGTGAAGTTTTGTTGCGTGATGGTGAGCGTGTTATGTTGACATGTAATTTACGGGTTGAATATGGCTTGGTTAATGGTGCACTTGGTTATGTTAAGGATATATTTTATCCACCTACCTCTAAGCCACCTCCACTTCCAATGTTCACAACTATTGTTTTTGATAAGTTTGTTGTTGTTGCATTTGATGCAAGCAATCCAAACATTGTCCCTATCACACTAGTGATAAGAGGAAATCGGAAATGAATTTATCTAAAGATGGCATGGGCTCTTACAATCCATAGGTCACAGAGATTGACTTTAGAACAAGCGTCAATTGATATTGGGAATAAAGAGAAACAAGGCCTTACCTTCACAACCATATTAAGAGTGAAATAAATAGATGGTTTAAGCATTGTATTGCCTTTTTCTTTTCAACGTTATGACAAGATGAAAGATATCACATATGTTACAATTAGGAAGAAGGAAGAGGAGCAATTAAAGTCCATATCACTATGACAAACAACTAATAACATTGTGACCTTCTTTATAGTATGTTTTTTGAATTGCTTTTATTGTCCTCTTGATTTACTTTTATATAATAATAATTTTCATATATTTATTACATTAATAAATTCATCATATTCATAGTAATATTTGAGAAAGTTGTTTTCATCGTTTTTCATGTTGTTCAATTTACTTTTTTTTTTTTAAGTGCCTATTACTCTTTTCTTTGCCAAAGACCATTCAAACATAAACAATGAGTTATATGAACCAATCATTCAAAATCATTTTTATAACTGGTTCTTATTGATATTAATATTGTGGATTCATATTACATCATGAAATGAAGAAATGGAGGTTTTGAATATTGATCATCACCATAGAAAATATTCATTTTTTTAATATTGGCCAAGGTTTTATTCTATTTCCACAATTTCTTTGTCATATTTTGAAATGAGGCTTATATTTGTAGGAATTTGTATACCATTTGGTTCATGTAACACTATAACATTAAGTTTTTTAACATAAATACAAATGGGCTGTTGTGTTATATATATTTGCTTATTTATTTGTGCTTGTCTTTATTGATTTTTCTTTTGTTTTTATGTCTTTCAAATGTAGATATGGACAATAATGATGTCATGTATTATTCCAGAACAATACATGATATTGTTGGAGTTATAAGCTTTCCTTCCTATCTTCATAACAAGTTTGATAGAAAACATGTGTTCCATCTTACATTTATTGATGATCATGTTCATGAGCCAGAGCAAACGAAAACACATCTAATATACTTGAAACATGTGAACCAGAGGGAGTCTGGGAGGATAATAACAAGGAATTGGTTGGAAAGTGTTAAGTATCGTGATCATTATCCTGTTGAATTGGATTGGAGCTCCTTTTTTCATTGGCCTGGTTGTGCTTTGGAAGAGGTTGCTACATAGATGACTTTTGAAACATTGTTTGAAGTTCAATGTTGTAGTGGAATTATTTGATGTAAAGAAACCAAAAAATATATGTTAAGACTCAATGTTCTTTCTGTGGTTGCAATGTTCGTTAAATTGGTTTCTTTAAAAAACTAATGTTGTGATGGACTGCTTGCTGGTTCCAATGACAATCTTCCGAATCTGGTTGCAATATCTTCTATATCTCCAGTTTGGTCTTTTTCCAATTCCCTGAGGTCCTCAGTCATCAAATCTCTACCTTTTAAATCATGACAGCAACGTATTGTATATTAAATGGACAGCGCACATGCGTTTCACTGTTTTATGACTCATACAATTCAAACCCCGCTTGGCCTTCTTATAATCAACACCATTCACACTGATTTAAAATATAGTGGACTACATATAATTCATGAAGGATAGCGCACTGTATTGTCAAAGTTTGAGACTGTTACAAAATACCATACATATATCTATGCGTACAGCACACTGTAATTAAATAAACCTATATACTCTATTCAAAGTATGGCGTTAGCATATCAAAACTCATCGGACAACGTAACAAATATGGTTTAATTAACAGCCACGGTATATACTAGCTAACACAGTCTCTCAATGGAACTGCTACAACGTTCCAATTAATTTACAGTCATACATATCCCACAAAAGAAAACAGTATGCGCATTGCTGGAATATTAAAGTAACTCTAAATTTTATTCAATCCTCCATTTATGAACAGCGCGGAGTAATCTTTTTTTACATAGTTAAACAATATATCTTTTTCCCAGGTCCGCGCTCTCCTTCCCATCCAAGACACTTTGTTTTTTTCTTTTTCTTTGAAGAGCTGCTAATACATTCAATTTTCCCATTGGTTCATGCATTAAAAAAAAAATTCTAATTCTAGACTCTTACCTGAAAAGAAACCTTCCCTACTTGGCAGCTGATTTTTACATCTTTTCCCTCCTATTCTTAGCTGCCTTATTACAAAAGCAATTACATACAGAAAGTAGCAATACATAGTAATCTTAGCTCTTCTTTGTTTTTTCCTCAACACTAATCTAGCATGCCTTATTCTATCGAGAAAAGATGGCATGTTCTATTTTCTAAATTTAACTAAAAAACATAGAAAACAGCAGGCTAAGGATCCCACTGCTTACCTGTAGATTTTTGATTTTTTATGGAATAAATCAGAAGATTTTTCCTCTGAATCAGATGCTCCTGCATCAGATTCCTGAGGACAAAAATCTTCATGGGCTGCTGTCCAGGAGCTGGTCTACAGATTGGCCAAGTTTCTGTAGAACATCTTCTGTGACCCAAGTAGCTTCAGTGATTGGCTATCCTTTACATTTGACCAGATACTGGAAGTATTCTCGTCTCCTTGTCTTCTTGTGCATCTGCTTGTCTAGAATTCTTTCTGGCTGTAAATTCCTAGCTGTGGGTAGCTGTTTTACCCAGTTAACCTCTGTAGTCTCTTGATCCTGTATTGCATCATCTGTAGCTTTATCTTCATATTTATACAAGTCTACAACATTAAAAATTAGTGATATTCCCACACCAGGTGGCAATTCAATCTCATAAGCATTTGCAGAGAACTTCCTTGGTATCTTGCATGGTCCAATTTTCTTAGACTTCAACTTATTATATTCACCCTTTGGAAATCTCTCCTTCCTGAGATGTGCTAACACCAAGTCTCCAACTTCAAAATTCACTTCTCTTGTTTTCATGTCTGCTATGGTTTTGTACTTGATGTTGCTATCTTGCAGCTGCTATTTCACCTGTTCATGAATTAATTGCATCCTGGAAGCAAAATCTTCACCTTCTGCACTCCTCATTTCTTCTTTCCCCAAATTCCTTAGTTTAGATATTCCTCTAGGATGCATTCCATAAACAATATGGAATGGGCTCTGTCCTGTACTCCTATTTGGTGAATCATTATATGCATACTCAACTTGTGGCAATACCTGATCCCATTGCTTTGGATGCTCTACAGTAAGACTCCTCAAAAGATTGCCTAAGCTTCTGTTCACAACTTTAGTCTGTCCATCCGTCTGAGGATGATAGGCTGAGCTGAAACTTAGGTTAGTTCCCAAATTCTTCCATAATGTTCTCCAGAAATGTCCCACGAACTTTGAATCCCTGTCTGAAACAATGCTTTTGGGAAACCCATGCAATCTTACAATTTCTTTAAAAAACAAGTTAGCAATGTGAGAAGCATCACTAGTTTTATAACAGGGAACAAAGTGTGCCATTTTTGAAAATCTCTCTACTACAACAAAGATTGAATCATACCCTCTTTGAGTTTTTGGCAATCCCAACACAAAATCCATGCTTATCATATCCCAAGGCCTATCTGGAATGGGCAATGGAATATATAATCTGGTATTCTCGCTTCTTCCTTTTGCATACTTGCAAACATTACAATTTCTTACATACTTCTCTACCTTAGATTTCATTCTTGGCCAGAAATAAAACCTGCTGAGCTGCTCCAAAGTCTTCTCTGTACCAAAATGACCTGCAAGTCCTCCACTATGTTTTTCCTTGATTAAATTTTCCCTCATCGAACAGACTGGTATGCACATCTGATTTTTCCTGAACAACAAACCATCTTGTAGAAAATAATCCAACCACTTGCTCCTATCTGCCAAAGTTGGATTCTTGCAAGCTTCAAATGCCTCTTTAAAATCTGAATCATTTTCATATAACTCCTTGAGAAAATCAAAACCCACCACTTGGATTTCACTTTCGTGCAAAAAAACATTCCTTCTACTTAAGGCATATGCAACTTTGTTTGACTGTCCAGTTATATGCTTCAACACAAAATGAAAGCCTTGAAGATATTCCACCCATTTAGCATGTCTCTGGTTGAGCTTTGGTTGCTGCATGATAAACTGCAAAGCATGGTTATCTGAATAGAGAATAAATTATTTTGACATCAAATAATGTCGCCACTTCTTCCATGCCTAGACAACTGCATAAAACTCCTTATCATAAGAAGAATATTTCCTTTTTGCATCATTTAGCTTTTCACTGAAATAAGCTATCGGTCTATCTTCTTGGCTCAACACTCCTCCAATTGTTTCTGCGCTGGCATCACACTTAACTTGAAAGGTTTTGTTAAAATCAGGAAGAACCAAAACAGGATTTTCAGTTACTTTCTTCTTTAACAGCTGAAAATTTCTCTCTGCTTCAACATTCCACTTAAATGGTTGTTTATCTTTCTTTATGGTCTCAATAATAGGTGCATTAATCTTACTAAAATTCTTAATGAATTTTCTGTAAAAACTAGCAAGACCATGAAAACTCCTTACCTCAAAAGCACTTTTGGGGTAAGGCCACTCCACAATTGCTTTGATATTTTCTGGATCCATCTTTAATCCTTCAGCTGAAATCACAAATCCCAAGTACACCAACTCTTCTTTCAGGAATAAACATTTCTTCAAGTTCAACAATAATTTTTCCTGTTGTAGCCTTTGCAGGACATAATTTAAATGCCTCAAGTGCTCCTCCTTAGACCTGCTATAGACTAATATATCGTCCAGATATACTATTACAAATTTACTAATGAATTCTTTAAGAACTTCATTCATAAGTCTCATGAATGTACTTGGTGCATTGGACAACCCAAAAGGCATCACTCTCCATTCATATAACCCCTCATTGGTCTTAAAAGCGGTTTTCCACTCATCCCCTTCTCTTATCCTTATTTGATGATACCCGCTTTTAAGATCTAATTTGGAAAAATATTTTGCACCAGACAAGCAATCCATCAAGTCTTCAATTCTAGGTAGCAGAAATCTATACCTGATTGTGATCTTATTAATGGCTCTTGAATCTTTACACATTCTCCAGCCTCCATCTTTCTTTGGGCTCAGCACTGTTGGCACCGCACAAGGACTCAAGCTTTCCTTGATCAACCCCTTGTCAAGCAATTCTTGTACATGTTTCTTAATTTCTTCATTTTCTGCAGGAGTCATTCTATATGCTGCTTTGTTAGGCAAGCTTGCTCTAGGAATTAAATCTATATGATGACTAATTCTTTGGATAGGCGGTAACCCATTAGGTAAGTCATCAACAATAATATCATGATAACTCTCCAACATTTCTTGAATATCAATAGGTAAATCAGAAACTTTGGTGGAAGTCATGATTACCTTGGGCTTACAAATTACAGCATAGCTTACCTCACCTTCTTTCATCTGCTTCAAATACTCCTTTCCTCCAAGTAGGAGAGTTTTTGGATCTGTCTTCTGTCCCGGTCTGCCTTCTTCTGGTAGTGGCAGTAATGTATGATTAACACCATCTTTCTCAAACTTGTAGGTGTTTCTTTTTCCATCATCCATGGCTCCTCTGTCATATTGCCAAGGCCTCCCCAGCAATATGTGACACACGTCCATAGGCATCACATCACAAACAACTTTATCCTTGTACTTGCCCACTTGAAACTCTAATTCACACTGTTCACTTACCAGTAGCTGATGTCCTTTTCGTAACCATGACACCTTATATGGTGTTGGGTGCCTCCTTGTTTTTAGCTTCAATTTCTCCACTACTTCTGTAGAAACCAAGTTGTCAGTGCTGCCACTATCAATGATCATCTAGCAACATTTCCCTTGAACATTGCATACTGTCCTGAATAAAGTTTTTCTTTGTGGCAGTTCAGTCACCTCTTTTGCTGATTTAATCAAAACTTTGTTAAGTACCAGAGATTCTCCTTTCTCTGGTGTGTTCTCCTCTTCTGGTACTGCTGTCACTGGTGCCTCTCCCTCAGCTGGAGTAACAATTGCATTTCTCTGCCTTACTTCTGCATTCTTTGGACACTCAAAAGCTCTGTGTCCCGGTTTGTTACACCTGTAACAACTTATTTCTCTGCCCCTTCCTCTGTCTCCTCTTCCTTTGTAAAAACTCCCTCTGCCTCTTGCATCACCTCCTCTGGATGCATGCGGGGTTGAGCTACTTCTAGCTCCATCTTTAGGTGCTGTAGACCTTCCTCTACCACCTTGACTTCCTTTCCCTCTGAAATTCCCTCTCCCCCTGGCAGACTGCTTCCTTATGAGTTTTTCTTCAGCCTTCAGTGCTATCTGATAGGCTTCCTCTACTGTTTTTGGAGACAGTAGACTTATTTCATCCTGAATGTCCATTCTGAGACCATTCATATATCTAGCCACTCTCTCAGCTGTGTCTTGGGCTTCTCCAGCTCTTATACTCACCTTATAGAACTCTTCTGTATACTCTTTTACTGTCAAAGCTCTCTGCCTGAGATTTTGCATTTGCCTAAACAATGTCTGTTGATAGTTACTGGGTAAGAATTTACCTTTAAGCTTTGCTACCATCCTGCTCCATTTCTTGATTGGTTGCTTGCCCTGTCTTCTCCTTTCCGCCTGCACACCATCCCACCAGAGCGCTGCATGGCCTACTAATTTGGTGACAGCAAACTTGACTTTCTTCTCATCTTCCATTTCTTCATAATCGAAGAATTCTCGATGATATTAATCCAGTCAATCAACTCTTCTGAATTCAGTCCTCCTTGATATACTGGTACTAACTGGTTCCATGGCCTCGCTGTGGATTTCATCACTAACTGAAAGATCTTCATCTCAGGGGAAATCTCTACCGCTTCCTCCTCAGTAGCTTCAGCTTCGGGTTCACTCACGTCTCCATCATCTATATTCCTACCGGAGGTTAGTGCATCCAACCTAGCTCGCAGCTCCTCTACATCTTCTCACAATTCGACATCCCCAACATGCCGTCCTCTTCCATCACGTCCATGTCCTCGTCCTCTTCCAACCCTGAAAGCCATCCTTCTACTGCTCCTGAGATTTACTTCACCGCCAATTGCTAGCTCTGATACCACTATTGATGGACTGCTTGCTGGTTCCAATGACAATCTTCTAAATCTGGTTGCAATATCTTCTATATCTCTGGTTTGGTCTTTTTCTAATTCCCTGAGGTCCTCAGTCATGAAATCTCTACCTTTTAAATCATGACAGCAGCGTATTGTATATTAAATGGACAACGCACATGCGTTTCACTGTTTTATAACTCATACAATTCAAACCCCGCTCGGCCTTCTTATAATCAACACCATTCACACTGATTTAAAATATAGTGGACTGCATATAATTCATGGAGGATAGCGGACTGTATTGTCAAAGTTTGAGACTGTTACAAAATACCATACATATATCTATGCGTACAACACACTATAATTAAATAAACCAATATACTCTATTCAAAGTATGGCATTAGCGTATCAAAACTCATTGGACAACATAACAACTATGGTTTAATTAACAACCACATTATATATTAGCTAACGCAATCTCTCAATGGAACTGCTACAATGTTCCAATTAATTTACAGTCATACATATCCCATAAAAGAAAACAGTATGCGCATTGCTGGAATATTAAAGTAACTCTAAATTTTATTCAATCCTCCATTTATGCACAGCGTGGAGTAATCTTTTTTTACACAGTTAAACAACATATCTTTTTCCTAGGTCTGCGCTCTCCTTCCCATCCAAGACACTCTGTTTTTTTCTTTTTCTTTGAAGAGCTGCTAATACATTGAATTTTCCCATTGGTTCATGCATAAAAAAAAATTTCTAATTCTAGACTCTTACCTGAAAGGAAACGTTCCCTACTTGGCAGCTGATTTTTACATCTTTTCCCTCCTATTCTTAGTTGCGTTATTACAAAAGCAATTACATATAGAAAGTAGCAATACATAGTAATCTTAGCTTTTCTTTGTTTTTTCCTCAACACTAATCTAGCATGCCTTATTCTATCTAGAAAAGATGGCATGTTCTATTTTCTAAATTTAACTAAAAAACATAGAAAAAAACAAGCTAAGGATCCCACTCCTTGCCTGTAGATTTTTGATTTTTTATGGAATAAATCAGAAGATTTTTCCTCTGAATCAGATGTTCCTGCATCAAGTTGTTATTATGTACAAAATTGTATATCTCTGGTCTTAAAATGTCCTACTATGTTGTTCTTCTTTAAATCCAATGTGTGCAATCTAGATGTTTTCTTTTCATTTATGTTGCTTTTCTCCAATGGAAATGTTACTATTTTATATCTTTCTCTTGCATTTGTTATTGTTGTGGTCTTTTGTGTGGATCCCTTCACTTTGTTCACATATTTCATAAATGAAAATATTGTTTACATTTATAATATTATTGTTGGGATTTCATGTTCTAGGTGTTTATACCAATATTCTTGAAATTAATACTATTATTACATTCATGTATTGATATCAATGTATTTATGGCTTAAAATTTATTTATTGTTTATAATGTAGCGATATAAATGTTTTATTATTAATGTAATGATGATTTATCATGTTTTAATGCTTTATGGTTTGCAATGTGGTTCTTATATTGGTTTTGGTTTATGTTTTTTATTATTGTTTTGTGTTATAGACTTATTTATGTTTACAATACTGATGCCATGGAGTTAGGGCTTAGGTTCAGTTTACTATTTCCTTGGGTTTATCATATTAAATGATTAGGTTTATTTGTTTTTAATTTTTTAATATTAATAATTCCTTCGATTTACCATTTCTTCCCTTTGGTTTAATAATCCCCAATATTAAGGTTTTAATAATAGTCCTAGGTTTAATATTAATCCCTTGCATTTACAATGTTTATCGATTCAATTTACTAATGTGTTGCTTTAATAATATTAACAATCCCTATGGTTTATTAATTCCTTAGGTTTATAATATTCATAGTCATAGGGGTTGATCAATCTATTGGGTTTAAAAAATTAATTCCTATTAATCACTTTGGTTTTTAATATTGATCCCTCTCCATTTTTTATCCCTTTGGTTTCTAATACATTTCCCTTGGGTTTATTAATTCCTTAGGTTTATAATATCAAATTCTTAGGTTTCTTCATTCTTCAAATTTTTAATATTAATAATTCCATGGGTTCATAATCCCTTGAGGTTTTAGTGTCAATCCCTTGGGTTTATCATTGCCTTAGGTTTATATTATTAGTCCCTTTTGTTTAATAGTATTCCCCTAGGTTCATAATCCCTTGGGGTTTTAGTAGTAAACCCTTGGGTTTATAATATCAATTGCTTGGGTTTATTATTCCTGAGTCAAAAATGGTTTATTATAATGTCGACCACAATCCAACATGGAATTGTGATAAGGATTTTCTCAATATGAAAATCAATGATGGTTGATCATGTCTATTTTAATGTTTATAATATTTGTCTTAGGGTCTATAGATGTTTGGTTTATAATATTAGTCCCTTGGATTTAATATTATTCCCTTGGGTTCATAATCCCTTTGGATTTTAGTATTAATCTTTTCATTTTATTATTCCTTTGGGTTTCCCATATTAATCCCTTGGGTTTATTATTCCCTTAGGTTCATAAAATCGATCATGGTAAACCATTGTCAATCAACCGTGGTCAACCATGCTTGAATGTCACATTGTGACAAGGATTGTCTCAACATGAGAATAAATAATAATCCATTGGGTTTATTTTTCCTTTGGGTTTATTATATCAATCCCTTAGGTTTATATTATTAGTCCCTTTTGTTTAATAAGATTCCCTTTGGTTCATAATCCCTTTGGGTTTTAGTATTAATTCATTTGGTTTAAAATATCAATCAGTTGGGTTTATTATTCCCAAGTCATACATGGTTTATTATGATGTCAACCACGGTCCAAGATGGAATTGTGATAAGGATTGCCTCAATATAAAAATAAATTATGGTCGATCATGTTAATTTTAATGTTTATAATATTTGTCTTAGGGTTTATATACATTGGTTTATAATATTAGTCCCCTGGGTTTATTATTATTCCCTTGGGTTTATTATTCCCTTAGGTTTATAATATCCATCATGGTAAACCATTGTCAAAAATAGCCAACCATGGTCAACCATGCTTGAATGTCACATTGTGACAAGGATTGTCTCACCATGAAAATAAATGATGTTTATTTTAGTCTTTGTAATATTTATAATTGGGTTTACACATGTTGGGTTTATAATATTAGTCCCTTGGCTTTATTAGTCATGTGGGTTTATAATATCAATCCCTTGGGTTTATTATTCCCTCAGGTTTGTAACATCAATCATGGTCAACCATGGTTGAATGTCACATTGTCACAAGGATTGTCTCACCATGAATAAACCATGTTTATTTTGGTCTTGGTAATATTTATATTGGGTTTACAAATGTTGGGTTTATGATGATGATGATGATGATGATGGTTAATGTCAATTGAGACCAAACGTTGGACT
The DNA here is from genome assembly GCA_000404065.3 of Pinus taeda. NCBI lineage: Eukaryota > Viridiplantae > Streptophyta > Pinopsida > Pinales > Pinaceae > Pinus > Pinus taeda. The sequence continues at coordinate 26,636 of APFE031636436.1, forward strand.
ATTGGACCTAAAGAAAGGAATTATTTAGTTTGATTTAAGATTTTATTCCTAAGTTCAAAAATGTTGGAGAGAAGCCTCCCGAGCTCACTGTAATTTTGACAACGTAAAAGGCTAGGAAGGTCAGTATTGCAACAAATACTTTGAAATTGAGATCTAATGTGGTTGTACGTAGGGCACTCTATGAGGAAGTGATTTTCATCCTCAATCTTCGTATTCTCATAAAGATGGCAGAACCTTTCCATCCATGGTGGTTTAGGAACTGTCGAACGACCTGTTTCATTATGGAGCTCATGAGAGTTCGTTCTAATCTTCATTATACTAATTTTCTTCATTGAGCTAGTTAACACAGAGAGGTAATTTTGATCTTCTAGGGTGGGGTTAATGACCTCCTTATAATATTTTAATTTTCTTTTAGCTACTAAATCTTTCTCACGCCACATTTTTTCTTTGAACTGAGAAGTAACAATATCTTTAATGTTATTAATGATTTGCAATGCAAAATTCTCGTCGTTCTCCCCATGGTTTAACCAACCCATGGTGTCTTTATACCAACCTCGTTTGAGCCTTAGTTGGTTTTGGCTGGAATTTAAAGCTAGCTTAACAAGTATAGTGTCTCCTATGTTATTGAGTTTGGGCTTGTACAATAGAAGCCTAATCATAGCTATGCTCTAGATAGGGGAAAGACCCACTTCTATATGGAGAATACGATAGGGTGTGTTGCTTTTAATTTTGAGGTTAGATGTGATAAAATGATTCTGGATTTGCTCAATTTTTCTCTAGGATTCTCTACACATGCTACAACCACAAACCTCACATCCATATAAGATAACCAGAGTGACTATAGTTTCAAAGAGGAACTTATTTCTATCCCACATTACGAGTTTTACCATTTTATTCCCTCGGGTTTAATATTATTCCCTTGGGGTTTTAGTATTAATCCCTTGGTTTTATTAATCATTTGGGTTAATAATGTAAATAACTTGGGTTTATTATTCCTTTATGTTTATAATATCAATCATGGTCAACCATTGTCAATCATAGCCAACCATGGTCAACCATGTTTGAATGTTGCATTGTGAGAAGAATTGCCTCACAATCAAAATAAACCATGTTTATTTTAGTGTTTGTAGTACTTATATTTCGGTTTATCAATGTTGGGTTTATAAGATTAGTCCGACGGGTTTAATATTATTCCCAAAGGTTCATAATCCCTTAGGGTTTTAGTATTAGTCCCTTAGTTTACTATTCCTTTGGGTTTATTATTCCCTTAGCTTTATAATATCAATCATGGTCAACCATTGTCAATCATAACCAACCATGTTCAACCATGACTAAATGTCACATTGTGACAAGGATTGTCTCACCATCAAAATAAATCTTGTTTATTTTACTCTTTGTAATATTTATATTTGGGTTTATGAATGTTGGGTTTATAATATTAGTCCCTTCAGTTTAATATTATTCAATTGGGTACACAATCCCTTGGGATTTTAATATTAATCCATTGGGTTTATTATTCATTTTGGTTTATAATATCAATCTCGTAGGTTTATTATTCCCTTAGGTTTATAATATCAATCATGGTCAACCATCGTTGAATGTCACATTATGACAAGTATTGTCTCACCATCAAAATAAGTCATGTTTATTTTAGTGTTTGTAGTATTCATATTTGGGTTTACTAATGTTGGGTTTATAATATTAGTCCCATCCTTGAATGTCAAATTTTGACAAAGATTATCTCACCATGAAAATAAACCATGTTTATTTTCATTTTCATAATGTTTATATTTCGGTTTACCATATTAGTCCGATGGTTGAATGTCCCATTTTGACAAATATTGTCACACCATGAAAATAAATCATGTTTATTTTGGTCTTTGTAATATTTAAATTTGGGTTTACAAATGTTGGGTCTATAATATTAGTCCATTGGGTTTAATATGATTCTCTTGGGTTGATAATCCCTTGGGGTTTTAGTATTAATCCCTTGGGTTTATTATTCATTTGGGTTTTAATATCAATCGGTTGGGTTTATTATTCCCTTAGGTCTTAATATCAATCATGGTCAACAATGGTCAACAATGGTTGAATATCACATTGTGACAATGATTGTCTCACTATGAAAATAAATCATGTTTATTTTAGACTTGTTAATATTCATATTTGGTTTTACGAATGTTGGTTTATAATATTACTCCCTTGGGTTTAATATTATTCGCATGGGTTGATAATCGCTTGGGTTTTTTATTCATTTTGGTTTATAACATCAATCCCTTGGATTTATTATTCCCTTTGATTTATAATATCAATCATGGTAAACCATTGTCAATCATAGCCAAATATGGTCAACCATGGTTGAATGTTGCATTGTGACAAGAATTGTCTCACCATCAAAATAAACCATGTTTATTTTAGTGTTTGTAGTGTTTATATTTGGGTTTACTTATTTTGGGTTTACTTAATTTGGGTTTATAATATTAGTCTCATGGTTGAATGTCGCATTTTGAAAAAGATTGTCTCACCATGAAAATAAACCCTATTTATTTTAGTGATTGTAATATTTATAATTTGGTTTATGAATGTTGGGTTTATAATATCAAACCTTTGGGTTTTTATATTCACCTAGGTTTATAATATAAACGATAGCTAAACATGGTGAGCCATGTTTGAATGTCGCATTGTGACAAGGATTTTCTCACCATCAAAATAAGATATATTTATTTTAGTGTTTGCAATATTTATATTTGGGATTATAATATTAGTCGCATGGGCTTAATATTATTCCGTTCAGTTCATAATCCCTTAGGGTCTTAGTATTAATCCCTTCATTTTATTATTCCTTTGGATTTAGAATATCAATCATTGTCAACCATTGCCAATTATAGAAAACCATGGTCAACCATGTTTGAATGTCGCATTGTGACAACGATTGTCTCACCATCAAAACAAACGATGTTTATTTTAGTGTTTGTAGTATTTATATTTGGGTTTAACAATGTTGGGTTTATAATATTATTCGTTTCGGTTCATAATCCCTTTGTGTTTTAGTATTAATCCCTAAGTTTTATTATTCCTTTAGGTTTATAGTATGAATCCGTCGAGTTTATTATTCCCTTAGGTTTATAATATCGATCGTGGTCAGCCACTGTCAATCATAACCAACCATGGTCAACCATGGTTGAATGTCATATTGTGACAATGATTGTCTCACCATGAAAATAAACCATGTTTATTTTAGTCTTTCTAATATTTATATTAGGGTTTACAAATGTTGGGTTGATAATATTAGTCCCTTGGGTTTAATATTATTTCCTTGGGTCCATAATCCCTTGGGGTTTTAGTATTATCCTTTCGGTTTATTATTAACTTGGGTTTATAATATCAATCATGGTCATCTTTATTAATCTCCTGTGTTTGTAATATCGATTCCTTGCACTTCTTGATCGCTTCGGTTTTTCATATTTATTTGTTGGGTTCACTAATTCCTTGGGTTTATAGTATTAAACGGTTGTGCTTATTAGTTCCTTGAGTTTATAATATCAATCCCTTCTGTTTAATATTATTCTCGTTGGTTTGTAATACCTTGGGATTATAGTATTAATCCATTAGGTAATAATAAACAAAAGGGAGTGATATTATAAACCCAATGAATACAAACCCAAAAATAAATATTAAAAATACGAAAATAAACATGCTTGAATTAATAAAGCCTAATAATAATAATAATAATAGTTAGTTTTTAATATTATTTTATGATAATTATGGTTTATTATGATTTATATAATTATATATTATTATAATTATCATAATAAATAATATATAATAATTTGTTTTATTATATATTATTAATTTATAAATAATGGCTTTAAAAAATACTCACATATAATTCATTTTTTCACATCTAATTATTTTTGATCATGGTTGTTATTATAAGCTTATTATTATATTTAATAATAATTCAACATAATTGTTGTTGTTATATATTTTATTATTATTATTATTATATTATTATTATTATTAGAGTTATTTATTATTAAATATCAATAATAATAATATATTAGCATATGGCGTTATATTATAATTTATTAAAATCTGTTGTTTGTTTTAGTTAAACTCAAATAATTATTAATGTGGTTGATATAATCTTATCTGCATATATCAACTACATTAAAAAATATGATTGTATATTTATTTTATATAAACTTATGAACATTTATCAACCACATTAATAAATATAATTATTTTAATATTTATATTAAGCATATTAGGGATAAAATTTTACATCTTAATAATCTCAATAATTTTCGTACGATGTGTCGTTATCTCTGTTTATTGTGAAAATGCCATGTACCATGAAAGAGAAATATTCACATACCTAACGTATAGATATCTCACGAATGACCCTGTGGACACGAAAACATCGCTAGTCATAAAAGAAATAAAAAGAAGAAAAGTGTTATTTCATATATTCAACCTGCATATCTTACACCATATTCTCATTTGAACCGTCTATTTGAACAGTCAACTACACAATACTTTGTAAAATATCACAGACAATACAAGCTAGCTATAGCATGCATATTTGACCAGCAATAGAAGGGCCTATACAGAAGTGAAATGTATGATGTTCCTACGGAATAGAAGAAAGCGTTTGAATGGATTGGCCAACTCTTGGCACTCAGTGCCTCAATTCAAGCCAGGTGGATCATCGTGACCAATTCCAGGGCTGTGACCTAACGGTTCAAATGGCCGAACAGATTTCTCCGCTTTATTTTGACGAACAATAAATTTTAGAGAAGGAAGGATTGTCTGAAGCAGTTCATCGGAACGCTGATCTGAAGCCCTCGACTTCGTAGATGGATTCGGCTTGAAGTTACCCTCTGAACCAGGATGCTTTTCAAGATTCCCTCTTCCGCTAAGAGTTTCCTTCAGCTCTAGGACTGCCATCTCCGGAGCCCTTCCCTTGACTGACAGATAACTGATTCCAGGAGTAGCTTTTACCTGAGAATTGCCAATGAAAGAGAATGGCTTGAAACCAAAAATCCGAGCAGCCTCACCTAACGGTACTGCTAGCAACATCAGTATAATCATAGCAAAACAGTTCATCATTCAAGTAATTTAAGAGAACCTTTCTATCTGGATTCAATGCGATTATCGCAATAAAAGGTAAAGCACACAGTAATGTATTATCGAGAGACAATACAATACTGTGACCAACAGAAGAGAAATCACAAGGGACTATACTCAGATGTGCCTCCGCAATAGAACTACCGACAACTGGAGTGGTGAAATGCATATACCTTGCGATCGTATTTATCTGTTTGTTCTAAATTCCACTGGAATAAAAAATCGATGACAGCCATGCAAGGTTCAATTATTTAATAAATTTGAACGATAGCCCTACTGTCAGAATATGAACGGGCACAAGAACACCATAAAATAATACAACTTAGGGTTGCGCACCAGCTTTCCATAAAATAAATACAACTTAGGAGTGGACATGGCACGGCATGGCGAACATATCTCGATAAGTGTTGCGATGACTTTCTTCACTCCAAGATTCATGGCATGCATTCAATTACAATGGTAAAAGATTACTTTGCGTTTAATTTCGTTCTCTCATTTGGTTTCTAAGTTTCATCATGACGAAGTGCCGGCCTCGCCACTCCTTTCCCCGACCTCGACTAAAAGAAATTGTTTAACAAACATTTTTTAATAAATTAGTCGACATCTTGAGGATGCAAAGTGGAAATTTGCTTTTGTTACCCACTTTTGGCTGAAACCGAAGTATGACAGCGGCTGACTCCAGAGCATGCCGGCTTTGCATTATTTAAAGCAAATATTGTTGTTCAATATCGGTATCCCTCTCAATCTTTAATATCAACTACTGTATTTTGGTCATATTTCGTCCGTACGCCAACTTCCACTCCAATGGTTTGACAGCATCTCAAAACTTTCTCTTTCCATCAGTAGCCTTTTTCATTTTAATTTCGTCAAATCACGAACCCACCAGTTCATGGAAGACAACCTACACAGAGGAACGGCAGCCATCCACATGACACGGGCGTGATATTTGTAACTAGCCTTCAACTGCAGGGAAGATCTAATTTCAAGCTTGATTCTCACAGATGGCCCTAGACGCTCCTTACGCTGGACATTCTTGTATGCTTAAGCTCATTCCAATCGATCCGGACGAAGCTGGCTCATAAACAAAAGAAATCTTTAGAATCTGATCAACTTAAATATAATGGAAACGAATTTTGAAGTCCCTTTCTTTCACAGTTTAATGGCATTCCTTGATTCGTTGTAGATAATCGAGTTGAGGGCGTTGATGAAATTTGAAAAGACATATATACATTTACTCCTTTAAATATCAAAAGCTATAAAAAAAATTGTATTTATTTTGAGAAGTGTACATTAAATAATTTTGTTACTTAAAAAATGTTGAAATGAAATAGTGTTTTTTCCAATCTCAAATATTGATTACATTAAAACATTAGCACAATTATATTAGTAAATATTGTTGATTTATAAATATATATCAATACACATTAATAATTATATGAACTTCTCATTAATGTACTTTAGTGTTTGTACATTAGTTTTATGCACATTAATGTATATCAATTACAGTACATATATGTATAGTAATATATATTGACTTCCATTAATGAAATAGAAAAACCATACTAAAAACATTAATGTGGTTGATATAGTCAAAGACTTGATTGGGAAATAAGGATTGATTAACACAAAAAACCCTCGGGTTTATAATCCCTTGGATTTTTACTATTAATCTCTTGTGTTTATATTCCCTTGGGTTTATAATATCAATCCCTTTGGTTTAATACCAAAACTGCAAGGGCTTATAAACCCAAGGCAACAATATAAGCCCAAGGGATTAATACTATAAATCCAAGGCAATAATATTAATACAAGGGATTAATACTAAGAAGAGTGAGGTTTATGATCTTTTGGGATTTTACTATTAATCCCTTAGGTTTATAATATCAATTGCTTGGGTTTAATAGTAAAACCCCAAGGCATTGCTCAAGTCAATGATACTAACACACGAAATAATAAGCCCAATGGATTAATACTAATAGAAATAACAAGGAATGAATACCAAAAAATGTAGGGTTTATAATCCCTTAGGTTTATATTCTCGTGGGTTTATAATATCAATCCCGCGGGTTTAATACTAAAACCACAAGGGATTATAAACGTAAGGGATTAATACTAAAAATTTAAGGAACGATAAACCCAAGGGAATAATATTATAAACCCATGGAAATAAATCCAAATGATTAACCCTAAGTATATAAACCATAAGATAAATATTAAAAACCCTAACATAAACATGGTTCCCATGGTTGACAATGGAAACCAATAAACCCTTAGACCAAAAAACCAAACGAAATGATATTATATATTGTAGATAATAATAAACCCAAGGGGTTGATGCTAAAACTCCAATGGATTACAAGCCCAAGGGAATTCATTGCAAACCATTTGAATAATATTATAACCTTTGAATATGAACCTGTAGATTAATAAACCCAAGGAATTTATATTATAACCCAAGAGAATAGTGAAAACCCAAGGGATTAAAACCCCAAGGGATTATAAACCCAAGGGAATAATAATAATCCAAGGGATAATAAACCCAAGGGAAAATACTAAAAACTGTATGGTTTATATTCCCTTGCATTGGTTCTCATTCTCCCTTCTGTTGATTCTCATATTGAGACAATATCTCTAATAATCCCATGTTGGACCATGTTCAACCATGACTGAATTCATAGAACATTGTTAAACATAATTCATATTATAAATAGGAGGGAATAATAAACCACAGGGATCAATACTAAAAACCCAAGAGATTTTAAATTTGACAGAATAATATTAAACCCTACAAATATGAACTCTTATATTAATAGATCCTAGGGATTGATATTATAAACCCAATGGAATAATAAACCCAAGAGATGAAAACTATTCGTTGAAGGCATAAAAACGTTAATATAAGTATTATAAACACTAAAATAAACATGGTTGACGTGGTTGAAGTTCGTTGATATCCATATTGAGATATTTCTTGTCACAATCTGGAATTTCACCATGGTTCAAAATGCTTCACTGTGATTGATTTTCAAATCAAAAGAATATTTGTGACAATGCAACATTGAACCATTGTTAACCATAGTTGATTTCCATATTCGAAGAATATTCATAATTTGATGTCGGATCATGCTTGACCATCATTGAATTTATAAAACATGCATTACCATAATTGATATTATAAAGCCAAAGCAATAATAAACCATTGGGATTAATACTATAAACCAAAGGGATTATAAATGTTAGGGAATAATATTAAATCCAAAGAATATGAACCCTTAGATTAATAAACTGAAGAGGTAGATATTATAAGTTGAAAGGGAATAACAAATGCTAGTTGAATCATAATATACATGTGTTTATTAATCATTATACAACAAGGAACATTTGTATTACAAACCAATATTAAGCTCAAGGGATAAATATTATAAACCCAAATTATAAAAAACTGAACGCAAATATCAAAACCCGTTAACAAACATCGATAACCATTATAGACCATGGGACTTTATTTTTGTATCAAGTCAATCTTTGTCACAATGGGATGACCAATCATAGTTGGCAATCTTGAACTCTTATCCATTTTCATTTCAGTATAGTATTATTGAGAATGAAAAATAGATATATTTGCTAGAAAAGCTTCGGAATTACACAAAAAATAGCCATTAAAATTGAATACCATCCATATACAAATTATAAGATAACAACGAAGTGAAATAAAATCGATTCCACCAACATTGAAACCAAAGAATAAAATTGAAATAAATCAATAATTATTATGTATTTAAATCGAAAAAAAAGCCACAAGTACTATGCACTTCAAATACTTCATCATAAACCATTTATTTATTGTCATCTTGTAGAACACAATTGGACTGATGACAAAAGCAACACCAATTCATGTTAATAATGTAATGTTCATGATACTTAATACTTTCGAGCCAGTCCCTTTTTGTTTCTCTCCCTCGTTCACTTAAATGTACATGAAACAAGTATTTGACATATGATTTAATTCTTCCCAACACGCAAACATGTTTATCAGTAGAAGCAATATGGAACCTAAGTTTTTTGTCAAACCGGATCTAAATATATGAACAAAACTTATTGCTTAGGCAATAAAATGAATCACCATGGCATAATACTAAACATCATTATTCTTCACATCTGCTATGCATTAATATTTTTTTATAACAAACTCAAACACAAAGAAAAAATGTATGCACATGTCTTTAAAGCCAAAGCAATAATAAACCATTGGGATTTATACTATAAACCAAAGGGATTATAAACGTTAGAGAATAATATTAAATCCAAAGAATATGAACCCTTAGATTAATAAACCGAAGAGTTAGATATTATAAGTTGAAACGGAATAACAAATGTTAGTCGAATCATAATATACATGTGTTTATTAATCATTATACAACAAGGAAAATTTTCATTACAAGCCAATATTAAGCTCAAGGGATAAATATTATAAACCCAAATTATAAAAAATTGAATGCAAATATCAAAACCCATTAACAAACATCGATAACCATTATAGACCATGGGACTTTATTTTTGTATCAAGTCAATCCTTGTCACAATGGGATGACCAATCATAGTTGGCAATCTTGAACTCTTATCCATTTCCATTTCAGTATAGTATTATTGAGAATGAAAAATAGATATATTTGCTAGAAAAACTTTCGAAATACACAAAAAAATAGCCAGTAAAATTGAATACATCCATATACAAATTATAACATAACAACGAAGTGAAATAAAATCGATTCCACCAACATTGAAACCAAAGAATAGAATTGAAATAAATCGATAATTATTATGTATTTACATTGAAAAAAAAAGCCACAAGTACTATGCACTTCAAATACTTCATCATAAACCATTTAATGATTGTCATCTTGTAAAACACAATTGGACTGATGACAAAAGCAACACCAATTCATGTCAATAATGTAATGTTCATTATACTTAATACTTTCGAGCCAGTCCCTTTTGTTTTCTCTCCCTGGTTCACTTAAATGTACATGAAACAAGTATTTGACATATTATTTCATTCTTGCCAACACACAAACATGTTTATCAACAAAAGCAATATGGAACCCAAGTTTTTTATCAAACCAGATCTGAATATATGAACACAACTTATTGCTTGGGGAATAAAATGAATCGCCATGGCATAATACTAAACACTATTATTCTTCACATGTGCAATGCATTAATATTTTTTTATGACAAACTCAAACACAAAGAAAAAATGTATGCACATGTCTTTAAATGTCAAATAAAACTAAGAACCATGAATTCAGTAAAAAAAATAAATAGATCCAATTTTAAAATTGATGAAAAGGAAAAACACAAATCAAAATAGTAGGCACAATATAAATGATTAAATAGAAAGAATAGCACATCAAAGCATTCACCCATGTCATTATTTCCAAGCATTCAATATGCCATCTTTAAGAGAAAAAGACCATAATAAATAACTAAATTATGACAGGAAGAAATTAAAATGATCAATAACATTTCCAGCCACTCTATCAAACCACTAAACTCAGTTGAAAATAAAAACCTCAAAATGATATACTTTAATTGCTCCTCATTTTTTTCATTAGTGCAACAAACTGTTTTTCATTTTTGCATAACATTCATGAGAAAAAAGTTGTGAAATCCATCAACCATCAATGTATCTCACTCTTGACATAGCTGTGAATGTAAAACCCTACATCTCTCTATCTCGAATATCTATAGTGCTTGGTTGCAAAGTCACCCCTTATGAATTTTGTATAGTCAAGTCTCATGAGATTTTTAAAGGAATCTATCTAAGGTTCCCTTTAACAACAGGTGTTATCGGCACAATATTTGGACAATCGTGGTCAAATGGAACACCAATGTACTTCTTGAAAATAACTCTAGCAAACTATGGAAGTTGTGGTGGGTGTATACCAAATGAATAGAAAATATCTTGGATATATCCAAGAGCACCATTAACCAAACAATATTCCACCCACAAATTACACGTAGGCATCACACACTCATCACAAAATAACAAGACCTCATGCTCTAAGACATCATCATCATTGTCAGCAATCTCAGATCTCCTAACATGTTCTACAACACATATTACAACTCGACAATTCAATGATTTTAGCATCTTCTGATTCTGTAAATTAACAACATCATTCATTTCTGGGAGGAATTCGGATTTGCCACAGTATTCATATTTATATTGGTCGACATGTTGAGTCTAGACCCAGACTCATCATCAGGACTTAAATGCGGAGAAAAGAAAGAAAAAGGTATGTGATAAATATGTAATAGCCTATTACATATTTATCACATACTTTTTTCTTTCATTTCTCCGCATTTAAGTCCTGATGATGAGTCTGGGTCTAGACTCGAAACCGACCAATATAAAGATGAACACTGTGGAAAATCTGAATTCCTCTCAGAAACCACACCACAGTAATCTACAATCCAAAACATCATTCATTCCAAAGAAATAAATTGAATAATCAAATAAAAACTTTTCCTTATTACCCAAGAAACTATCATGATATCAAATAAGAAGATAATAATATTCAAAATAAGACATTGCATTTCTCATACTCATTGAAATATTTAGGAAATAATCCTTCTTCAGATCATCTCCCTGTTTCCTATTAATTTTCGCGAAGTGAAAACTATAGAAATTTCTTTATAGATCAACTAGCTCTCATACCATGTAGAAATTCTACAAATTCTCTACAAATCTACCTCTAAGGCCATGTAGAAAATCTAACTATACATTAACCTGATAATGCAAGATAACCAAAGAAAAATACTATAACCTACTTCTACTATCAATTTGTCGAAGCTTAAAGGTCAAGTTAAACAATATAACCAGAAAAGGAAGAATCAATGCACAATACACAAAATAATACTTCGGGGAAAGCCTCAACTAAAAACTCCACTATCTGTATTATCATACAAAGTGGAAATATATAAGAAGTATACAAAGCCTTAGCTCTCATAGCTAGCCAGATCTCAGTACAATCCTCACAAATTCTCGCAGGCAAACTTGGTTTCTCACAAAACCTTCCCCTTTACCCTCTAAGCTCCCATTTCCTTTCGTAGTTTCTCCTGGGTGATCCTGCTATTACCAAGCATAACATTGATCTCATACACTGCTCTAACACATTGTGAGAACTGTGCAATCCTCAAGGAATAGTTCCTTATGCATTTGAGATTTCTTTATAGGAAAACATATGCAACAGATAGTACAATGTCCTTGACATTTAGTTTAACTGGGTCTTTCTCAAAATAATCATGAGTTACAGATGAGGGAATCTTCAGTTATCTGGAGTACACTAATTGTGTGGATGTATGCATCAACTGGTTGATAACTCACAATTAGTTCCTCAAATAATTTGGAACTAATTTAATTGGAATTAACTCAGTAAACTGAGTTAACTAATTACAACTAAAATATAACTCAATCTCATCTCCTTAATTAATAGATAATCTCCTTAATTTAAGGGATAACTCTTGCATGACTTCAGAAGGACTTCTAACTTGAACTTCTCCTACTAATTAATCCATAATGAATTAATTAATTATTTCCAAGAAGCTATGAGACTAAATTAGAGTTTCAATTCACAATTTTAGTTCAAGGACAAATTAAAATTGCAATATTCTTGTTTGCACATTTCAACATTGCCTCTCAACAAGAAAGGGATTATCTGCCACCCCGATCCTGTCTCTATGGAACTCAAATTTTCATTTTGACAATGCCTTTGTCAAAATATCAACATCTTGCTCGTCTATCAAAATATAATGCAACAACATGATCCTCCTCGCTACACAGTCTCTGAGATGATGATACCAAATGTCGATGTGTTTGGACCTATCATGAAATAATGGATTCTTAGAGAGTTTGATACAACTCTGATTATCAATATAGATCACAGTTGGATCCATCCTCTGATCAAACAAACCAACTAGTATTTTCCGAATCGAGATGGACTCACATGCTGCTTAACTTGAAGCCATGTATTCAGCCTCTGCCGAGTTGAGTCCAACTGACCTCTGTTTCCTATTATACCAAGAAATTTTCACTGACCCAAGGATGAAAATCACTCCTGATGTGCTCTTCTGATCTAATGGACTTCCTGCCCAATCTACATCAGTGAAGCCCTGTAGCTTCACTCCCTCTGTCCGTCTGTACCACAATCCATATTGAGATGTGCCTCTAAGGTATCTCAATACATGTTTTTCTGCCTTCTAGAACATCTTGGTAGGCTGAACCATCGCTTGACTCAGTTTGTTCACAACATAGTTCAAATCTGGTCGTGCGTTCACTAAGTACATCAGTGAACCCACAAGCTACCTATAAATAGTAGCCTCTACTACTTCTCCTAATGTAGCATCCTCCTTCCTTCTATCACCAGCTAGAGGAGTCTGCATGGGCTTGCACTCCTCCATGTGGAATCTCTTGAGTATCTTGTTGGCATGCTTTCCCTAAGACACAAATAACTCCCCATCATTCTGTCACACTTCCATGCCAAGAAATTAATACATGAAACCCATGTCCTTCATCTTGAATTCTCGTGCAGGGTCCTCCTTACAAGACACGATCAACTAATCATCACCAGTCAATATGAGATCATCAACATAAAGTATGATAATCTACAACTTACCTTTCACCACAATGTTGTACATGTTCGAATCCACTTCATTCTTTGTGTGCCAAGCACGATGTGCTTTCTTTAGCTCATACAACACTCTCTTGAGTCATCACACATGCGACTCATAATAAAAAGTCTCAAAACCTTCTGGCTGCTCTATGCACACCTCTTCCTCAATATTTATATTGAGGAATGTAGACTTCCTATCCATCTAATGGACCTTCAAACCCATATGTGCTGGTAGTGCCAACACTAATGTGATAGATAACTACCTTGAAATAGGAGAAAAAGTCTGATCATAGCCAATCCCCTCGACCTGTGAAAAGCCACGGGCAACAAATCTTGCCTTATACTTCTCCACACTACCATCAACAGCCTGCTTTACCTTGTAAATCCAATGGGAAATCACAATTGACTTGTTATCCGATCTCAGAACCTTGTCCCAAACACTTTTACGAACTATGGATTCATACTCCTCCACCATAGCATGAACCCAAATCGATTGTTGAACTTCTTCCTCAAACGAAGATGAATCGGTCTCAACACCTTCCCCAACAAGGGCCATGTATCCAATGTACCTCTCAGGTTACCTCTTCTGTCTGTGCTAAGAGGATGGTGCTCGCACATTCTCTCTTGCATCCTGTAACAATTTGTCAGCTTCTCTTATGCATTTTCAACGATCTGTGGAAGACTCTGCTTGAGTGGATGTCTCCACTCTTGGAACCTCTGCATGTAGCTTCTCTGCATCAGCGTGAAGCTCCTCCTCCATAGGAACCAACAATTCCTCCATAACCTATAGTTGGAGCTCCCTCTCAAGGGGAACCCACATGGCCTTCTGCTCATAACACTTGAGATCTTTGCAAACCATTTTCCTTTGACTGGTAGGCAAGTACACCTGATAATTGTGGGGTGTATGAGTGTACCCCACAAGCATCCCCAACTCTGTTGTCGGCTCAAGCTTCTTCCATGCATTCTTTGTCACATGGAAATATACCGATGAGCCAAAGATCCTGAAGTGACCCACATCTGGTCTCTTATCGGAGAAATATTCCTCTGGTGTCTTCTTCCCAAGTATGCGATGAGAGCTTCTATTATGCAAATAGACCGTTGTGTTGCATGCCTCAGCCCACAAGTGAAGTTGTAGGCCTTGGTAATGCAGCATCGCCTGTGCTGCTCATACAATAGTTCTATTCTTCCTCTCGGTGACCCCATTCTGCTATAGGTTATGAGGTGTCATCAACTCTTCTTTAATTCCTTCCATTACAGAGAAGTCCTTAAACTCTTGAGAGACCTATTCTTCACCATTGTCACTTCTCAAGGCCTTCATCTTCTTCCCCGACTCTTTCTCGACCAAAGCTTTGAACTCACAAAACTTTGTGAAGGTTTGGTCCTTCTTCTGCATGAAATAAATCTAGCATCTATGAGAAAAGTCATCAATGAAAACCACATAATACCTTTGCTTCACTGTGGATCATATCGAGGATCGTCCACACAAATCAGGATGAAATCGATCTAAGATGGCCTCTGCTCGACTATCTCGATCATGAAAGGAAGACTTGGTGTACTTTCCCAAGGTACAACCTTTGCATTTGTCAACTTCCTCAAGTTTACCTTTGGGAAGTCCTGTATATATCTGTTTCATTATCTTCAAAGCCCTATGATGTAAATGGCCCAACCGCCTATGCCAAAACTTGCCAATATCTTGGCTTTGCACCAATTTTTCTTTCATACTCAATGTTGCACAAGCATCTGCCTCTAGTTTATAGAGATTCTTCACCTGAATCCCGATCCTCTTGGTCTGACCCATGTCTATGTATCTTAGTAACTCCTTTCCTTTACTGAACACAAAATCGTAGCCTTTGTCCTCCAACATCATGACCTATGCCAAGTTCTTCTCCAATCCAGGAACATACTTCACATCTATCAAGGTGATAGGATCTCCATGCTCACAGTAAAAATCAACTGTGCCCACTCCTGAAACATTCTAACTTTCATCGTCAACCATCTCTATGCACATCTTAAGGTATTTCTACTCTAAGGTGTTGAATACGCTTTTATTGCTGGTCATGTGGAATGAGACTCCACTGTCAAGATACAAGACACAACCCATGATCGTTGACACCATGCCTGTGACGAGGGTAAAGTTGATCCAAGAGGATAAGAATTTGAGGGAAAATCTTCAAATTTATTCCAAAAGCACATAAAAATCTACAAGCAAAGCAGTGGGATCCTTTAGCCATGAATTTCAATGTTCCTCTAGTTTAGCATAGAGATAGAATCTAGGAATAAATCATGTTGTAATAAGTGTTAATAGTGAAGCCATAGTGGAGGTTCTCAAGCAGAATACCTCATTGAAAAGATAGGATTAGTTAAGTATAGTGGAGGTTCTCGAGGGGGATGTCTTGCAGAACTAATAGTGATAATAAATTAAGCCACCGTTTTAGGATCTTGTTGTTAATATGAACTAGCATATATGTAATTTGGATGCTATTGTAATGGGATATGGACCGAATGCTTTTTTCACATATTTCTCAAAGGAAGAGGGATTTCTCTCTATGTATTGGCTGATCTTGGAGGCATGGGGACCTCTGAAACCTTTCTATGCATATGAACTGTAATTATTTGTTAACCTCCAATTTATGTGTAAATTTAATTTCGTTCCTTTTCTTTTGAGTATTAATAACAGTGATTTGGCCTTGTTTTGCAAGTAACACTTCGGTTGAAGCATGTTGGATTTTATTTCCATTATATCGGTAAGCCCTGGCTCCTTTATATGCACTGCAAAGTTCCACAAGTGAAACTCTGGTTGATACTAGAAAATCGTGGAAAAATTAGCCAAAATCGAGTTATAGACTTGAAATCCTATTAAGTTGGTTGATACCCTTATCGGGTCTACAACCAATATCACATCGCTATGTTGGAGCAGGGAGGGACTAGCCCTTGGAAGTGCCAAAGTCTGAAGTACGAGTTTCGGATCCGAAACTATAATAGGGAGGACTTATAATATATCAGGTCCGTTATAGTTATCGCGTCACAATTTTGGGGAAAAGGAACCTGGTGGAGAGGCGATGCTGATTGCGAACACCGATAAGCTACAATGTTATATCGCATCAAGGGAGCCACTGATAGTAAAGCACCGATAGTGTTATTATAGTTCTCATGAAATCACCACGAATAGTGTATTTAAAATGTCGATAGTGTTATTCCATTTCTTTGGAATAAAGCCTAGCGACAGTGTATTTTGTATATTAACACATTTCCTTTGGTTTACAATGTTGATAGTTTAATTTATGCTTATTTTCATTATTTCCATTCAAAAACCCTCCAATAGTGTATTTTGTAATTCTCATGGAATTATAGCTTCGATAGTGGAAAAGAAGCCTTTGTTGTGTAAATTGTTCTCGATAACAATGGTCAGGGTGATTAAGGCGAAAAGTGTGGTGACAGTGGCCAGAAAGAGAAATTTATAAACAATCAGTCTAGAAATAGATGGATGATACTCTGGTGAGAGAAGAAGAAGTGCTTCAGCAGGAATTAGAGGAAATTATATCAAGTTTAGGGCATTTTTCTATACCTCCTGCATCTAAGCCAGCATTAGTGGTATCATAGCAAGATTTTGACACTGAATTAAATCTCAGAAGCAGAAAAGGGAGAGATAATATAGCTTTCAAAGTTGGAATAGGACAATGACGTGGTAGAAGAGGATGGCCAGTTGCAAATGTTGAAGTGATGGAAGTTGTGCAACAGATGCAAGCATGATTGGAGGCATTAACAGCAGGGAGAAATATATATGATGGGGATTTTGGTGAGCCTGAGGTTGAAGTTGAAGGAGAGGAGGAAGCAGTAGCAGCTACCCCTGAGATGAGATTCTTCAAGTTAGTGTTGAGATCCATAGCTAGGCCAAAGACTAAGGTTTCAATATATGAAGGAGGGCTGAATCCAGAACAATTGATAAACTGTATTAATGGCATGGAGAAATTATTTGAATATGAACAAACCAAGATGAGAAGAAATTAAAGTTTGTTCTCACCAAGTTAGAAGGCATGCAACACTTTCATGGGATGGTGTGCAGGTAGAAAGAAAGAGACTATGCAAGGAACCTATCAAAAATTAGAGCAGGATGGCAGCAAAACTAAGAGGTAAGTTTCTACGAAGTAGTTATCAGCAAGCCTTGTTCAGATAGATTGAAAATCTTAGATAGAGGTCTATGATAGTGAAATAATACACAGAGGAATTGTATAAGGTAAGCTTAAGAGCTAGAAAAACTCAGGATATAGATGAGAAGGTGGCTAGATATATGAATGGTCTTAGGATGGAAATTCAAGATGAGATAAGTATACTATCTCCTAAAACAGTAGAGGAATCTTATCACATGGTACTCAAAGCTGAAGAAAACCTCATGAGGAAGTAGTTTTCTAGAGGTAGAGGTACTTTCCTAGGAAGGGGAAGTCAAGGTGATAGAGGAAGATCTATAGCACCTAAAGATGGAGCTAGCAATAGCTCAACCCAACATTGTGATGCAAGTGGCAGAGGGAGTTTTTCTAGAGGAATAGGAGGCAGAGGAAGAGGAAAAGAAGTAAGATGTTACAGATGTAACAAATTGGGACACAGAGATTTTGAGTTCCTAGAGAATGCAGGAACAAGCCAGAGGAATGCAATTGTTGCTCAAGTCGAGGGAGAAGCAACAATGATAGTAGTGGCATTAGAATAAAATATACTAGATAGAGGAGAACCTTTGGTAATCAATAAATTTTTGCTCAAGCCAGCAAAGGAGATAGATGAACCATCACAAAGAAAGGCCTTGTTCAGAACAATGTGTAAGGTTCAAGGGAAATGTTGTCAGATCATCACCGATAGTGGCAGCAATAATAATTTGGTCTCTGCAGAAGTGGTGGAGAAATTGAAGTTGAAGACAATGAAACTTCCAACACCTTACAAGTTGTCATGGTTACAAAAGGGACATCAAATGTTAGTCAATGAACAGTGTGAAGTGGAGTTGCAGTTGGGAAAATATAAGGAAAACATTGTATGTGATTTGATGCCCATGGATGTGTCTCACATATTCTTTGGAAGACCTTGGCAATATGATAGAGGAGCTATGCATGATGGAAAAAGAAACACCTACAAGGTTGATAAAGATGATATCAATCATATGTTGCTTCCTATAAAAGAAGAAGATGCATCAGGAAAGAAAAATGACCCAAAAACTTTGTTACTGGGAGGAAAGGAATACTTCCAACAGATTGAAGAGAAGCAGGTAAATTTTGTTTTAATTTGCAAGCCCAAGGTAATAATTAATTCCAATAAAGTTTATGATTTACCCATTGAAATTCAACAAATGTTGGACAACTATTGTGATATCATTGTTGATGATTTAAACAATGAGTTGCCACCCATTAGAAGAATTAGCCATCAT
Source organism: Pinus taeda (assembly GCA_000404065.3). Classification (NCBI taxonomy): domain Eukaryota; kingdom Viridiplantae; phylum Streptophyta; class Pinopsida; order Pinales; family Pinaceae; genus Pinus; species Pinus taeda. Next base: position 45,848 of record APFE031636436.1, read on the forward strand.
ATAGATTTGATTCCTGGAGCAAGACTACCTAACAAGGCAGCTTATAGAATGACTCCTACACAAAATGAAGAGGTTAGGAACTAGGTTTAGGAACTACTTGACAAAGGACGGATCAGAGAAAGCTTGAGTCCTTGTGTAGTACCAACAATGTTGAGTCCAAAGAAAGATGGAGGCTAGAGAATGTGTACAAATTCAAGAGCCGTAAATAAAATCACAATCAAGATCAAATTTCCTTTACCTAGAATTGAAGATTTAATGGATTGCTTGAGTGGAGCAAAGTATTTTACAAACCTAGATCATAAAAGTGGGTATCATCAAATAATGATAAGAGAAGGGGATGAGTGGAAAGTTGCCTTTAAGGCAAATGAGGGTTTGTATGAGTGGAAAGTAATTCCCTTTATGTTGTAAAATGCACCAAGTACGTTTATGAGACTCATGAATGAAATTATCAAAGAAGTCATCGGTAAATTTGTAATAGTATATTTGGACGATATATTAGTTTATATTAGGTCTAAGGATGAGCACATAAAACATCTGAATTATGTCTTACAAAGGCTGCAACAAGAGAAATTATTATTGAATTTGAAGAAGTTTTCATTCATGAAAGAAGAGCTAGTGTACTTGGGTTTTGTTATTTCTACTCAAGGGTTGAAGATGGATCAAGAAAATATCAAGGCAATCATGGAGTGGCCTTCCCCAAAAAGTTTTTTGAGGTAAGAAGTTTTCATTGTCTTGCTAGTTTTTATAGAAAATTCATAAAGAATTTTAGTAAGATCAATGTACCTATTATTGAGACCATAAAGAAGGATAGACAACCATTTAGATGGACTGCTGAAGCAGAAACAAAATTTCATCTAATTAAGAAGAAAATCACTGAAAATCCTATTTTGGTTCTACCTTTTTTTAGTAAACCTTTCCAAGTGAAGTGTGATTCCAGTGGAGAAGCTATTGGAGGTGTTTTAAGTTAGAAAGATAGACCCATAATGTATTTTAATGAAAAATTGAATGATTCAAAGAAGAAGTATTCTTCTTATGATAAAGAATTCTATGTAGTTGTACAGTCATTGAAGAAGTGGAGACATTATCTAATCTCAAAGGAATTCATACTTTATTTAGATAACCATGCACTATAGTATATTATGCAGAAACCAAAGCTTAGTCAGAAGCATGCTAAATGGGTAGAGTATATTCAAGGTTTCCTTTTCGTCTTGAAACATATAAATGGTTAATAAAATAAAGTTGCAGATGCCTCAAGTAAAAGAAACGTATAACTCCAAGAAAGTCAAATTCCTATGTTAGGTTTTGATTATCTTAAATAATTAAATGAGACAAATTCAGATTTTAAAGAGGCATTTGAAACTTGTAAGAATCCTGGTTTGATGGATAGGAGTAAATGGTTGAATTATTTCTTACAAGATGGACTGTTGTTTAAGAGAAATAAGTTTTGCATACCAAATTGTTCTATGAGGGAGAATTTAACCAAAGAAAAACATAGTGGAGGACTTGCAGGAGATTTTGGTAGAGAGAAGAATTATGAACAATTAAATAGATTTTACTACCATCCAAAAATCAGATATGATATAGAAAAGTATGTGAGAACTTCTAAAATCTATCAATATGCAAAGGGAAGAAGCCAAAACATAGGATTGTATGTTCCATTACCACATCCAGATAGGTCTTGGGATATGGTAAGTATGCATTTTGTTTTGGGCTTACCAAACACTCAAAGTGGTAATGATTCCATTATTCTTGTAGTGGACAGATTTTCAAAAATGGCACATTTTATTGCATGTTATAAAACTAGTGATGCTACTCTCATTGCTAATTTGTTTTTCAAAGAGATAGTAAGATTGCATATGTTGGCTAAGAGTATTCTCTCAGTCAGAGATCTAAAATTTTCGAACATTTCTGGAAGAATTTGGGAACTAAACTAAGTTTTAGTTTTTCCTATCATCCACAAACTGATGGACAGATTGAAGTTGTGAACAACAGTTTGGGCAATCTTTTAAGGAGTCTTACTATAGAACATCCAAAACAGTGGTATCAAGTGTTGGCACAAGTTGAAAATGCATATAATGACTCACCTAACAAGAGTATGGGACAAATTTGATTCCATATAATTTATGTAATGCATCCTAGAGGAGTATTTGAGTTAAGGAACTTGGGAAGAGATGAGATGAGAGGTGCAGAAGGAGAAGATTTTGCTTTAGAAATGCAAGCAATACATGAACAAGTGAAACAATAGTTGTAGGATAGCCAATATCAAGTACAAGACCAAAGTAGACATGAGAAGGAGAGAGTTGAACTTTGAAGTTAGGTATTTGGTTTTAGCACACCTCAGAAAGGAAATATTTCCAAAGAGGGAGTATAGCAAATTAAAGTTCAAGAAAATTGGACCATGCAGGGTATTAAGGAAGTTTTTTGCAAATGCACATGTGATTGAATTACCCCGTAATGTTGGAATATCTCCAATTTTCAATGGTGCTAACCTGTACAAGTATGAGGGTGAAACTACTGATGATACAAAAAAGGATCAAGAGACACAGGAAATTCACTGGGTAAAACAGTTACCTACAGCAAAAGAGTTACAACCATAAAGGATTTTGGACAAGAAAGTGTTCAAGAAAACTAGAGTATAGTAGTACTTTCAGTATTTGGTCAAATGGAAGGATCTACCAACTGTTGAAGCTACTTGGGTAATAGAAACGATGCTACAGAATCTGGGATGTTTTGTAGAAGAGCTCATGGACAGGAGCCCATGAAGAATTTTGTCCTTAGGAGTCTGATGTAGGAGCATAAGACTTGGAGGGAAAATCTTCAAATTTATTCCAAAAACACAAAAGAATCTACAAGCAAAGGAGTGGGATACATTAGCCATCAATTCCATGTTTTTCTAGTTTAGCATAGAGATAGAATCTAGAAATAAATCATGTTGTAACAAATGTTAATAGTTAAGCCATAGTGGAGGCTCTTGAGGAGAATACCTCATTGAACATATACGATTAGTTAAGTATAGTGGAGGTTCTCAAGGAGGATGTCTCATGGAAATGATAGTGATAATAAATTAAGCCTCTATTTTAGGATCTGGTTGTTAAGACGAACCAGCATATATGTAATTTGGATGTTATTGTAATGGGATTTGGACCGTGTGCTTTTGTCACATATTTCTCAAAGGAAGAGTGATTCTTCTCTGTGTATTGGTCGATCCTGGAGGCGTGGTTACCTCCGAAACCTTTATCTGCATATGAACTATAATTATCTGATAACCTGGTATTTATGTTCATATTTGACTTCGTTCCTTTTCTTTTGAGTCTTAATAACAGTGATTTGGCCTTTTTTCCAATTAACACTTCAGTTGAAGCCTGTTGGAGTGCGTTTCCTTTATATCTGTGAGACCTGGCTCCTTTATATGCATTTTAGAGTTTTAGAGGTGCAACTCTGGTTTACACTGGAAAATCATGGAAAACTTAGTTGGAATTGAGTTCCGAACTTGAAATCCTATTAAGTTTTGATGATATCCTTATCAGGTCCACAATCAATATCACATCATTGCGTTGGAGTGGGGAGGGACTAGCCCTTGGAAGTGCTGAAGTCTGAAGTGTGACTTTTGGATCTGAAACTATAATAGGGAGGACTTATAATATATCGGGTCTACTATAGTTATCACATCGCAAGTTTAGGCAGAACGAGCCTGGTGGAGACGTGTTGCCGATTGTGATCGCTGATAAGCTATAGTGTTATATCACATCGGGGAACCACCAATAGTAAATCGCTAATAGTGCTGTTTCAGTTGTCATGAAATAATTGTCGATACTGTATTTAAAGTGTTGATAATGTTATTCCATTTCTTTAGAATAAAGCCTGTCGACAATGTATTTTACGTATTAATGCATTTCCTTTGGTTTATAGAACTAATAGTGTAATTTCCACTTATTTGCGTTATTTCCATTCAAAAACCCCTCTGATAGTGTATTTCATAATTATCATGGAATTACAGCTCCAATAGTGTAAAAGAAGCCTCTGTTCTATAAATTGTTCCAGATAACAAGGGTTGGGGCGATTAAGGGGAAAAGAGTGGTGATAGTGGCCAGAAAGGGAAGTTTACAAACAAAAAGTCTAGAAACAAATGACTGATACTCTTGTGAGAGAAGAAGAAGGGTTTCAACCAAAATTAGAGGAAATTACATCAAGTTTAGGGCGTTTGTCTATATCATCATCATGGGAGATTTGGAATAACTCTTCATCGAAGAATCCAATCTTGATCAGATTTGTAGAGTTATAAATATTACTCGGAGGGTTATTGTAGGAAGAAATTGTAAAGCCTGGAAATCTAAAATTACAGAAATACATTAGATTCAATATGAATCTCCTACAAAGTGAAAAAAAAAGGTCTGTAGTTTTTTTTTTTTTTGCATAAGCTTGGCTTGAAAAATTAGTTTCAAGGAATTCAAAGGGCATAGTGAAGTGTTATTATTAGTAGTTAATGCCCCCAAGAAATAAAATGGAAACACTTAGTAAGCAGCCTGAAAGATCTAGCATGACTCATGAAGAAGAGGAAGAAATGAAACGTGATATATCAAAATTACAAGACCAAGTGCAACAAAAGTTACTCGCACAAAAAGTAACAGAATCCAAGCTGGATGGTTTAAAGAAAGACATAGAAGCTAAGATGGATGATTTAAAGAAAGGCATGGAAGATAAGATGGATGACTTAAAGAAAGCCGTAGAAGTTAACATGAATGGTGTGGAGGCTAAGATGGAAGGTGTCGAAGCTAAGATGGACAATTTGAAAACAGATTTGAAGACAAACATGGAAGATTTGAAGGCAGGCATGGAATATTTGGAGATAGATTTGAAGACAAATTTGACAAAGTTTCTACAAGAAATTCTTACTAATGGTGAGCGGGTAGTAAGAGAAACTCACGATGAGAAGAAAATAAATGTTAATCATGCTTTCATAGACTCGAACATTGGATCGAAGAACCACCATGTTCCAAAGACCGATATGAGGAAGTTTGATGGAAAGGATCTTGGAACAAGGATATTACAGATGGAGTAATTTTTTGATCTCCATAATGTGCAAAACACATAAAAGGTATGCATTGTTTATACTTGGAACCAAATCAATTTGTATGGTATCGATGGCTTTTATCTCATAAATTTTTTTTCACTTGGGCTATTTTCAGGGAGGAAATGATAGAACATTATGAGGATACAAAAAGCAACATTTTTTAGCTAATTAATAAATCTCAAAGGAAAGGGTTCAGTGATGGAGCACTTTGAGGACTTCCAAAAATTGAATATAAGCATAAAATATATTCTAGAGAAGCATAGGCTTGATGTGTTCATAGGGACTTTAAAAGATAACATCCAACATGAGGTTCACCTTTGGAAACGGGATTCATCGGAGAAGGCATTCAGGTTGGCAAGAAAAATGGAAGGAAAAATTATGGCAACAAGGAAGCCTACCACTCACAATCATAAATATGGTAGTGTTACTGCCCCTAGCCATCCACAACCTACAAGGTTGACACCACAACAACTGGAAGAAAATAGAACAAAAGGGCTTTGTTACAATTGTGATAGAAAATACACTAACGGTCATAAGTCTCTCAAGAAGAAATTATTTTACATAGATTGTGAAGAGGACAGAGAAAAGGAATAAGAAACATCAAAAGAAGAGGATGTACACCAAGAAAAAAAATTTTAAAATAAGAAATGAATCCAACCATATGTTATAATGCATTGGCTGGAATTACGACTCATCAAACTATCAATATAGAAGGGCATATCAAGAAGAAGAAATTATAGTGTTGATTGATTCGGTAAGTACCCATAATTTTATTCATTGTAAGATAGCCAAGGAATTGAATTTCCAACTATATCCAGCACCAGAGTGTCAATTGATGGTTGCAAGTGGAGGAACCATAAATTTCTTTGGAAAATGCCATAATATCAAGCTATCCATGGGAAAATATGTATTGAATAGCCCAATTCTTTCCATTCCAATAGGTGGTGTTGATGTTGTGCTAGGAGTCCAATGGATACAATCCTTGGGAACAATAGCTTTTAATTTTCAAGAACATTTCATGAAATTCTCTTCGGAAGGAAAGGAAGCTGAAGTAACAGGTATCACAGGGAAACCAAGAAACATAATCAGCTCTAACGGAATGACAAAGATTCTAAATAAAGAACAATGAGGAATAATTGCACAATTATGTTCACTGGAGGTGCCCACATCGAAATAATCCATTTCTCCAGATCTCCAAAAGTCTTGGATAATCATTCCAAGGTATTTGAGACTCCCAAAGGCCTCCCACCTATTCGTGATCATGATCATGATATTAATTTGATTCTAGGAAGTGTTCCTCCAAACATCAGGGCTTACAGATATCCCTATGTCCAAAAGAGTGAAATTAAATGTATCGTTGCAGAAATGCTAGAGGCTGGTATAATTCAACCTAGTCAAAGTTCTTTCTTGGCTCTAGTAGTATTGGCTCAGAAGAAGGGTGGATCATGGCACATGTGTCCAGATTATAGGGAGCTCAACAAGCTCACTATTATAGATAAATTTCCCATTCCTACCATTGATGAATTATTGGATGAATTCCATGGATCAATTTACTTCACCAAGTTGGATCTTCATTCAAGATATCATCAAATAAAAATGAAGACTGAAGACATTCCAAAAACAAAATTTAGAACTCATGAGGGTCATTATGAATTTTTGGTCATGCCTTTTGGCCTTATTAATGCACCTGCTACATTTCAAGGTTTGATGAATTAGATTTTCAAAACCTTCCTTAGAAAATTTGTGTTAGTATTTTTTGATGATATACTAATCTACAACAAGTCTTGGAAGGATCATGTCCCAACATGTTGACATGGTGCTCAAAATATTGGAGGAGAAACAATTATATGCAAAAATCTCCAAATGTTTCTTTGGAGTACAAGAAGTGGAATATTTGGATCGTATTGTATCTCATGAAGGTGTTAAGGTAGACCCTAGAAAAATTAAAACCATCAGGGAAAGGAAAATACCCACATCCATAAAACATCTACGAGGATTTCTCGGGTTGATAGGGTATTACTACAAGTTTGTTAAGAATTATCATGGAATATCAACACCTCTAACAATATTATTGAAGAAAGATGCATTTTCATGGACTCGAGAAGAAACGAGGACTTTGAACATCTTAAAGTGGCAATGTGCCAAGCACTAGTATTAGCTACCCCGAACTTCACAAAAAGATTTATTGTAGAACGTGATGCATCAAGAAATGGAATTGGTGTTGTTTTAATGTAAGAAGAAAGACCCATTGATTTCGAAAGTCATATAATCAAAGGAAAGTATTTGCACAAAGCTATTTATGAGAAGGAAATGCTAGAAATACTACATGCACTTAAGAAATGGCAAAGCTACCTAATGGGAAGACAATTCAAGGTAAAAACAGATAATGATAACCTTAAATAATTCTTAGAACAAAGATTATCTTCAGAAGAGCAACAAAAATGGGTCACAAAGATGTTGGGTTATGACTTTGAAATCATCTATAAAAAGGGAAGAAAAATGTTGTGGCAGATGCATGCTCAAGAAAGGATGAGAGGATGTGGAAGAATTTATGTGCTTCATTTCTATTATCCAACCAAATTCGATAAACGAAGCAAGGGATGAATGGAAGAATGATGAGTAAGTGTGGCCACTCATTCAAAAGATACAAAAAGATCCTAGTACATCTGATACATTTAGCTAGAATAATGATTTGTTATGGTACAAGGATCATTTATATCTATGTAAGAATTCCCAACTCAAACAAAATATTCTCAGGGATTTGCACACCTCTACCTTAGGAGGGCACTCAAGATTTCTAAAAACTGACCATAGGGTTAAGAAGGATTTTTTTTGGGATGGCCTTAAATCAAATATTCAAAATTTTATGGCAGAATGTTTGGTTTGCTAACAAAATAAATTTGAAACAATTAAGACCCCATGAATATTACAACCTTTATCCATTACAAGCCAATGTTGGGACGAGCTTTCAATGGATTTTATCATAGGTTTACCCATGCCCAAAGGAAAGAATGTTATCATGGTGGTAGTTGAAAGACTTACCAATTATGCACACTTTTTTGCATTGTCTCATCCATTTAAAGCAAGTACAGTTTCTATTGCATTTATGGATATAATTCAAAAGCTACATATAAACCCAAAAATTATTGTGAGTAATAGAGATCCCATTTTTACTGGAAATTTCTGGACAAAATTATTTTCTTGTCTTGGTACTCAGTTAGTTCATAGCTCATCTTATCATCCTCAATCTGATGGGAAAACTAAGATAGTAAACAAATGTTTGGAAGGATAGCTTCGTTTCTTTGTATATGATAAACAGACACAATGGGTCAAATAGTTGCCTCTGGCTGAATGGTGGTACAACACTTCCTTCCATACTGCAATAAAAATGACCCCATTTATGGAACTCTATGGATATCATCCACCATCCATCACATCATATTTAAGAGAAAATTCTAATGTTCAACCAGTGGAAGATAACATCGAGCATCAACAAAAATTTCTCCAAATCTTAAAGGATAACCTCACCTTAGCATAGAATAGAATGAAATAGGAGCCATATCAACATTGCAGCGAAAGAAGCTTTGATGTAGGTGGCTGGGTATTCCTACAGCTACAACCATATAAAGAAATGTCCCTTAAGCAAGCTAAGAATGATAATAAATTATCACCAAAGTATTATGGTCCATACAAGAATTTGCAAAATATAGGTACTACGGTGTACAAATTGGGGCTTCCTGCAGCTTCTTGAGGGCACTGAGTTTTCCAAGTTTCATGCTTAAATAAGGTTATAGGTGACAAACTTCGAGTTCAAACAATATTGCCAGAAATTGATGAGGAAGGAAAAATTATATTGGAACCTGAAGAAGTCAAAGAAACAAGAACTCGACAGCTACGAAATCGATCAATTTTAGAGTATCTCATCAAGTGGAAGAACCTACCCGTTGAACATTCCACATTGGAGGATGAGAATTTTATACAAAAGCATCCGAAACTACTCAAGCGTTGAGGAAAACAATTTTTTGAAGGAGAGGGGCATGTTAGGTCCCTATAATACTAGTGATTCCCCCAATACTATTGTCGTTGTATCCCTTATTGTATTTTTGTGCCCCTATTGTCCCCATATTGTTATTATTTTGCCCCATACAATCCGTCTATTGCTATTTTTGTGCCTTTATATTATTATTGTTAGGTCGGCTTGGTTATATTGTTACCCATTAGACTCCTATATATAGAACGGAGGTTTTGTCATTTGAATCATCGAATAATTCTTCATTTATGTAATGTAAAGGATGTTGCCCCTTCGAAGAGGCTTATTTCTAAGGCGTTGATCTATCTTTTATATCTTTTTGTGAGTTGGTTTCATAACAAGGACTATGTCATCATGAGTGTATGGCTGATTATCCACTGTTTATGCACATTAGTATTCATGTGGTCAAGAGTATAGTTATGTGGTTGATGTTGTCATGCATGAGGGCATGATATGTGTAGTTGATATGGTGATGCATTAGCGGATGGACTCTAGCTATAATGATCATTATATGGTTATATCATTATGTTTTATATTTATGTATGTTGGCATGATTATGTTTGCATGTATCCTGTTGATTTGTTGATATTGCAGACGAGGTATCCTCTTTGAATTATGCTAAGGTATGTTGGTTCATTTTGACTTGGCTTAGATGACATGATACACCTTGCAGGAAGAATATCAAAGATGACTAGCAAGATTGTAAAATATAATTCCCGAGACTCTCCCCAAGGATCATATGAGCGACGTGGTGTTTGAAATCCTTCTGACTTAGCAAACACTTTACGGAAGGTCATGCATGAGGTCATGAAAGTTATGTTAGGTCTTTATAATACTAGTGTATTCCCTCATTGTTATTGCCAATGTATGCCCCTTATTGTTTTATTTGTGCCCATGAAGTCCCCATATTGTTATTATCGTGCCCTATAGAAGCCCATTGTTGTTATTTTGTGCCATTACGTTATTATTATTATGCTAGCTTTGATTATTTTGTGACCCCTTAAACTCCTATATATAGAAAGGACATATTTTCATTTGAATCATCCAAAAAGTGTTCATTGGTGTAATTTAGGGAAGGCTTCCCCCTCGAAGAAGCTAATTTTGAGATTGTCGATCTATATCTTCTTCTATTTTGAGTTGGTTGCATAACATTTGGTATTAGAGCTTTGGATTCTAGGGCTTCGCTTCTTCAAATAGGTGATCTTGGTATTTTAGCTATAACATTTTTTATACGAGGCGTCAGAGGCTAAACGTTCACCACATTGATATGAAATCTCAGAGAACTTCGCGTAAATATTTCAGATCTTGGTTTATTATATTTTTGGAGATATACCGTAAGGAAGTTAGGGTATTTATGGGCTCCTAAACTTTGTCTCAAACAAGTGACCTAAGGAAAATCATCATAACGTTTTCTCTATGAAGATTTAGGAGATAAAATTTGTACCACATGGATTCGACATCTCAAACACATTCATGTACAAATTTTAGATATTGGTTCGATATATTTTTTGACATATGCTATGAGGAAGTTAAGGTTTTTGTGGGCTTCATAACTCTATGTAAGATAGTTGACTTAGGAAAAATAGTAATAAGTTTCATTTCAGGAATCATATTTTAATTCTATAAAAAGTGAATAAATGTGCACGAACTGTAGTGTTTTTTGTAGAAACTTCAGCGCTGAAGGTTGAAACAGTGATGCATGGAATCCCATACAACTTTTTTCTATTGAGGTAGTCCATAATCAGGTCATTGTGGGAGATTTCGCATAACTCTTTCTTCAAGAATCCAATCTCGGTATGACTTGTGTGATTCGAAAGATGACTCAGGGAGCTACCACAGGAAGAAAGTTCAGAACCTAGAGATCTAAAATTGTAGAGTTACAATAACTTAAAAATCAAACTCGTAAAAGAAAGAAAACGTTGTGTATTTTTTTTGTTAAATTTGCTTAAATTTTGTTTGTTAAGTTAGATAGAAGTGATTCAAAGGGCATAGTAATCATAATTATCATTAATTGATGCCCCAAAGGAAAAAATGGAAAAGCTTAACATGAAATATATGCTATGACACATGAACAAGAGGAAGAAATGCAACATGATATATTCTTTTTTATTACAGTGCAATCGGTAACAGGGGAAACCTCGTGACTCGCATTACATGAGGTCAATTCTGACCACTACCTCTATAATCACTGGGAGCTATGCCCACCTCTCTATACAGCTCTAGGGTTAGTCCATGGGATTTGAACTTGTGAACTTCAGTATGGAGCCTACCTTTCTAATGAACTTCACCACATTGTGATTACCAACTTGCCTACCCCGATGGGGTTGCAATATGATATATCAAAATTACGAGATCAAGTGTAATAAATTTTTCTCTCAAAAAAAGTAACAAAAGCTAATATGGATGGTTTGGAAAAAAGACATGCAAGGTTTGAAAAAGTTGCTACAAGAGATTCTTCCTAATGGTGAAAAGACAATGGAGGAAACTCATGATGAGAACAAAATAAATGTTAATCATGATTTCTTAGACTCTAACATTGGATTGAAGACCCACCATATTCTAAAGATTGATATCTGGAACTTTGATGACAAGGAACTTGTAACATGGATACTATAGATAGAGCAATATTTTGATCTCCATAATGTGAAAAACACACCAAAGCTAGGCATTGCAACTTTGTACTTAGAACCAAATTAGTTTCTATAATATTGATGGATTTTCTCTCACAAACAAATTATGAATTGGTAAAATTTTATCAATGAAATGCTAGAAAATTGTGAGGATACAAAGAGAAATGCCTTCCTTAGCCAATTGATAAATCACAAAAAAAAGGGTTCAATGGTGGAGCACATTGAGGACATACAAAAATTGAATATAAGGGTATAGGATATTCTAGCGGAGCATAGGATTAATATCTTCATAGGGACTTTAAAGGATAACATCCATCATGAGGTTTACTTTTGGGAACTTGATTCATCAGAGAAGGCATTCAAATCATTAATAAAAATTGAAAGGAAAAGTATGGCAACAAGGAGTCCTACCACTCACAACTATAAAGATGGAAATGTTATTGCTCCTAGCCTTTTGTAACCTACAAGGTTAAGACGAAAAAAATTGGAGAAAAGAAGAGAAAGATGGATTTTTTACAATTGTGATAGAAAATACACTGAAGGTCATAAGTGTTCTTAGAAGAAATTTATTTGTATAGATTGTGAAGAGGAAGAAGAACAGACCAATAAACATCAAAAGAAGAGGATATATACCATGAACTAACCCTAGAGAAAGAAGAAATGAATCCAAGAATTTTTTTTATTTCATTGGAAGGAATTAGCACTCCTTAAAACTCTCAATATAGAATATCATATCAGGAAGAAAAGGGTAATATTGTTGATTGATTCAGGTAGTATTAATAATTTTATTCATTGTAAGATAGCCAAGGTATTGAATTTATTCATATATCCAGCACTAGAGTGTCAAGTGATGGTTTCAAAAGGAGGAACAATAAATTGATATAGAATGTGCCATAATATCAAGATATCCATTGAATAATATGGTTTGAATAGTCCAATTCTTCCATTCCAATGGGTGGTGTTGATGTTGTACTGGGAGTCCAATGGCTACATTCTTGTGTATGATAACTTTTAATTTTCAAGAACATTTCTTGAATTCTTTTTGGGAAGGAAACGAATTTGAAACAAGAAAATTTAATCATCTCTGACGACATGGAAAAGGTTCTAAATAATGAACAATGAGGCATGATTACACAATTATGTTCACTAGAGGTTCAAACATCGAACATATTTATTTCTTTAGATCTCCAAAAAGTCTTAGCCAATCATTCTAAGGTTCATACAATGGAAGACCACATCAAGCATAAAGAATAAATTCTCCCACTCTAAAAAGATAACCTAAATTTTGGTGCATAATAGAATTAGACAATAGGTAGGTCAACACCACAGTGAAAGAAGTTTTGATGTAGGTGACTGGTTATTTTTACGGCTAGAACCCTATAAACAAATGTCCCTCAAGCAAGATAAGAAGAATAACAAATTATCACCAAAGTGTTATGGCCCTTACAAGGTGTTACAAAATATTGGTATGATGGCTTACGAATTGGAGCTTCTTGCATCTTCTCGAATGCACCCATTTTTCCATGGTTCATGCTTAAAGAAGGTTATAGGTGACAAGCTCCCAGTTCAAACATTATTTCCAAAACTTTATGAGGAAGGAAAAATCGTATTAGAACCTGAATTAGAACTTGATAGCTATGTAGTCAATATATTTCGTTGTATCTAATCAAGTGGAAGAACTTACCTACTGAAGATTCCACATGGAAGGATACTAATTTTATACAAAAGCTTCCAGAACTACTCAAATGATGAGGATAACAATTTTTTGAAAGAGAGGGGCATATTATATCCCTATAATACTGGTGTATTCCCTCATTTTTATTGTGAGTGAAACCCCTTATTGTTATTGTTGTGGCCATGTTGTCCCCATACTATTATTATTGTACCCCATAGAAGCCCACTATTATTATTATTATGTCAACTCTGATTATATTGTGACCCATTAGACTCTTATATATAGAAATGAGGTTTTTCATTTCAATCATCCAAGAATTGTTTATTTGCATAATGTAAAGGAGGTTGACCCCTTGTGGAGTCTAATTTTGAATTGGTTGATCTATAGCTTCTTTTATTTTGTGAGCAGGTTTCATGGCAATCAGAATGATGGTTACATCATTATATTCTTATGTACGATATTTATATATGCCATCATGATTATGATATACATGTATCAGGTGGATTTGTTGATCTTGCAGATGAGCTATCCTCCTCAAATTATGCTAAGGTACGTTGCTTCATTATGACTTGGTTGAGTTGACATGATATACCTTGTAGGAAAAATATCAAAGATGAATAGCAAGATGGTAAACTATAGTTCTTGGGACTCTCCATATGAATCATATGGGCAGTGTGATTCTGGGAATTCTTTGGACTTCGGAGAAACTTTAAGAATCTTGAAGGCAGAAATAAGGAGTTGTATGGTAGACAATGACAAAATCACATAGCCATAGGAGAAACAAGCAAAGGTAAATGCATTCGTAATTCAAAGTTCGACATAATTGCAGTGACAAGAACCACTTCATATTAGCCATGAGTAGGAGGACATAACTAACGGGGAATATGGAAATATTTCTCCTAGTGTCTACAGGTCAGACAGAGAGCACACAGTTAGAGGTGGCATATTATTGGACACACCTAATAGGAGGAATGGTATGGTATGCATGGGCATCATTCTAGTTCCTCCTCTAGGGTACATTACCATATTCATTGTAATTGCCATCCTTATAGGAAGGGTGAGTAGTTTCCTGGGAGTTTAACAAAGTCAAGATGCCTAGATTCAATGGAAAGATGAAGCAGTCAAAAGATGTTGAGGCATGGATTCTTGGGTGGAAGAGATTCTGTTAGATCCATAGCTATACAAAGAACATGGAAGGAAAGATAACAACTTTCTTTCTGAAACAAAAAGCATATATCTTGTGGGAGGATGTGAAGAATGTTAAAAGTATTTAGGAGGATAACTTGACTTGGAACAAGTTTGTGAGGCTCTTCAAGAAGAATTGTTTTTCAGAAAGCTAATATGATGAAAAAACTAATGATTTTTATGAGTTGCAGATAGGTTCCATGACACATGATGAGTATACTAGTGAATCGCTAGAGCCATTGAGATATGTGCCTCCCCTCAAGGAGGAGAAGGCTAAGATTTAGAGATTCATCAATGGATTACCTGTAGCATAGAGAGACCAAATTGAGTTTGATGAACCTAGATCATTGAAGGAGGCCATCCAAAAGCTGAAACGTTGTTATGAGAAGTAGAAGTGAAAATTTGCGCTTAAGCGAGACCTAAAAAGAAATGCGAAAGTCAAAGGAAAATGGTCACCAAAGTGGGGAAGACCTCAAGATGTATATGAGAAAGAAAATGTTGTCCCTTACAAGAAGTTAAATAAAGTTCAGAAGGGACATGGGGAGCAACAGACTAGAGGGAATGGTAGAGAACCATTGCAGTGTTGGATATGTGGAAAGGATCATCATAAGAGGGATTGTTCGTAGTATGAAGGTGGTAGAACCCATTTCTATAGTTCTCAGGAGCCACATATAATTGGGGATGTTGGTGATATAATTCCTTGAATTTATGCAACCGTAGACAACAAGTAGGCAGATCATCAGGAATCTATCATTAATATGGATGATAAGCTTTGTGATCAAGTTTTTTCTATTTTGATTAATCCTAGATCAATTATAGTTATATTGATCCTGACGTGGTGGATAAATGCAGTTTGAGAAAATAAGTGCATGTAGAATCTTGGTTGGTACAAGTACAAAGAAGAGAATTCAAAACTAGGTAAGAGGTTGTGCATTTGAGCTAAACGGTACACCCACAGTAGAATATTTGAATATACTTCCATTGGTATCATGTAGCATGCTTTTGGGTATGGATTGGTTATACCCTCATGGGACCAAAGTGGATTTCCTTGACAAGTCCATTGAGTACCTAGATGATAATGGGGAAAAGAGAATTTTGCAATGAAAGAAGAAGCCTACATTAGTGAGGATGGTTACTACTATGCATAGTTGCAGAAGAGGTTGTGTGATGTTTGTAGTGCATATATCTAGGGATAAGGGTAAAGATGTTGAGGATGTAAAAATATTCAAGAGGTACCATGTATTGTGTTTCCAGCTGATATTCCAGAGTTACATCCTCATAGGGAAGTAGATTTTTCTATTCAGTTGGTGCCAAGAGTACCACCAACATCGCAGGAAGCTTTTAGGATACATTATAGTTGAAATTGTGGTTAAAGGAGATGCTTGAAAAGGGATACATTTTTCGAACTGTATCACCATGGGGTGCACCAGTGTTGTTCTTAAAGAAGTATGGTACCCTCAAATTGTGCATTGACTAGAGGAAGTTGAACAAGGTGGTGATCAAGAACATGTAACCGTTACCAAGGATTGAAAATTTATTTGATCAATTAAAAGGAACAACAATGTTCTCTAAGATGGACTTGAGATCATGATACCATCACGTACGCATCAAGGAAGAGGATATCTACAAGCCTTCCTTTAGGACCAGTTATCAGAAATATGAATTTCTGAAAGTTCCAGTTGGTTTGACTAATGTCACGGCTACATTTATATGTTAGATGAATAGTGTGTTGCATCCTTATTTGGAAAATTTTATTACTGTATTCATTGATGACATCTCGATATACTCCAGGAATGAAGAAGAGAATGTTGAACATTTAGCAGTAGTCTTGACATTTCTAGGAGAGCATCAATTGTATACCAAGCATAGGAAGTGAAACTTCTTTCAAATAGAGGTGCATTACTTGGGACATGTTGTTTCCAAGGAAGGCATAACAATAGATCCAGAAAATATAAGGGCTATCATGGAGTGGACAACTCCTAAGAATGTGGATGAGGTGAGATCATTCATGGGGTTGGAAGTACTACATGAGGTTCATCATGAACATCTCATCCATTGAATATCCTATAACATCAGTGCAGAGGAAAGGTAAGAAGTTGGAATCGACAAGAGAATGTGCACCTAGCTTTGATTAGTTGAAGAAATTGTTGACCAATTCTCTAGTCCTTAAAACTGTAGATCTAGATAAAGGCTTTACAATGTGTACAAATGTATGCAAAAGAGGACTTGGTGGGGTCCTTATGTAGGAGGTACAGGTCTTGTGTTATGAGTTTGGGAAGTTTAATGAGAACGAGTAGAACTACATGACTCATGATGTTAAGTTGGCAGCAATTACTAACACCTTCAATATGTGGAGACATTATCTTCTTGGCAGAAGGTATATGTTGATGAGCGATCACAATGGGTTGAAATACATTTGTAGCTAGTTATAGTAATTGGTATTGATGAAGAGTGTGGACCTCAACAATTCAAATGTGACCCGTCTGGTCATTTTGTTGGTTATATGGTATCAAAATATTCTTTCAAACATTTTATATAGCATGGTATCTATATACATTAAGTAGAATTTTGAGAATAGTCAATGGGTCCCTTTGTTAGAAGCGGTCATTAAGACCTATTACAGTACATGTAGAATGAGACTTGAGACTTTACCAACTATGGATATGAATGATTTCATTATCAATAAATTTTCTTTTACTTAGATATCTGAATTTTCTAATTATGTACATGTTCTTTATATTTGAGAAATGTATCAGTAATGCAAAGAGTTTATTTGTTATGCTCTTAACCTATTAGAAGATGCCAGAATACCAAATATGTGAAGAAATATACCCATAACATAGAACAATGGGAAATAACAACATGCATTTTGTTATTCAAAAAGGAAAGCAATGTTCACTTGCCTCTTTGAGAGGACAACCTCCAAAAGAGCTGGGCTCGATTACAAAATAAGACACAACGCTCCTTAAGGGGAGTCTCTATCCATTATATAGGATTCATATATGCAATACCATGGGCCAGTACCATGGTTCTTATTAATACCAGCTATCTAATACCATGGCCCACTTGCAACTAACTGTGGTCCCTTCTTTAAATACGTGTCAACCACTTACAATTATTCATATGGGATTTATTAACTCTTTAACTAACTATAACTATGACGCGACCCTCTTACATAAATAAGGGGGTTAGGGTTGGACCCTAACATTTCCTCCCCCATAAAAATACCCGTGTCCTCCAGGCTAAAGCTGCATAAATTGTAGAAGAATAGTGGCTGGCTCCTAGGTCGCATCCTCTAGAGAGGTGTCGTTCCACTTGACTAGGACTTCGTTTATCGTGTAGTCATGCAGGTGTCATTCTCACATGTCAAGAACTTGTTCAGGTTGGAGCCAAATTGAACCTTCTTCATCCAATTATGGTATACTAGGTTGAATTCTACAATTGTTCCCAACAACTTTCTTGAGGCATGAGACATGGAAGGTGGGATGGATTTTTGTAGTGGGTGGCAAGGCTAGCTGGTCGACTACTTCTACAATACACTGAAGTATTTGATACGATCTGTAGAATTTTGCAGATAATTTCTGAAAACCTGTGTCTTTGAGTGATGTTTGCTTATATGTTTGTAGCCTCAAGAATACTTGATCCCCTTCTTGAAATTTGTGCACTGAACGATGTTCTTCTGCCTATTGCTTCATGCGATTTTGGGCTTGATGGAAATTGTCTTTGAGGTGGTCAAGCATTTTTGCACGGTTTTGTAGGAGTTGATCCACTAGTTGTACCTTAGAGTATCCCTAGATATAAGAAGTAGGTGAAGGGGGGAGTTGACCATAAACTACTTCATATGGAGTGATGTTTGTGGTGGCATGATAATTAGTATTATACCACCATTCGGCTAGAGGTAACGACATTACCCATAGATGTTGCTTTTCTAAAGTGAAACACCTGAGGTAGGTCTCTAGACATTTGTTGGTTGGTTTAGTTTGACCATCAGTTTGGGGATGACAGGATGTACTGAGTTTTAGTTGGTACCTTGTAGCCTGAAGAGTTCCTACCAAAAGTTACTGGTGAATATCGGGTCACGATCAGGCACAATGCAAGTGGGCATGCCATGCAATTTGAAGATCTGGTACATGAAAGATTGAGCCACCAAAGCAAGTGTAAAAGGGTGTGGTAGGACGCAAAAATGAGAATACTTAGAATGTCTGTCCACAACCACCATGATGACAGACTTGTTGCCTGACTATGGAAGACCAGTAATGAAATCCATAGAAACCTCCATCCAGATTGAGACAGGGATGGGCAATGGCTATAAGGTGCCTGGGGATTTGACTTTTTCCCCTTTGTGGCACTAACAAAAATCACACTCAGCTACAAAATTAAGAATGTCCTTTTTCATGCTTGTCCAAAACAATGAACATCGAGTGTGAGAATAAGTCTTCTAAAAGCTTGAATGGCCTGCAGTGGGAGATGAGTGGAATTCTACCAAAATGTGACTTTTGAGGGTGGATGTATGTGATATCACTACTTTGTCCTTGTAGCAAAGAATCTCATCCTGCAAAGAGTAGCCCGTTGTGGAATTTGGATTTGCCTGGAATTTATTAATGAGTTGGAAGAGCGAAGGATGTGAAACCCATTCCTTGAGGGCCTCTTCAATCCATTCTGCAATGAGAAGAGAGATTGCTAGCAAGGTACTTTCCTCCTCAAATTGGTGTGATAAGGCATCTGTTATCACATTTTTGTGCCCTTTCTTGTAAATTATCTCATAATCATATCGCAACATTTTGGCTAGCCATTTATTTTGTTGTGGCGAGGATAGGAGTTGCTCCAAAAAATATTTAAGGATTTCATGGTCTGTGCAGATTTGGAAACATCACCCCAATAAATATGGTCGTTTGGTATCCACTGCATGTAAGATGGCCATTATCTCCTTCTCATAGGTAGATTGCCCCAAAATTTTCCCACTTAGTCGTTGGCTAGTGAAGGCCAAAGGTCAACCTTCCTACATTAGGACAGCCCCAATACTCATACCTGAAACATCACATTCAATCACAAAAGATTTGGTGAAGTTTGGTAGTGCCAATATGCGAATGGAACACATGGCATGTTTGGGAGCTATAAATGCCTGTGCTCTTCATCATTCCAGAGGAATGAATTTTTCTTGAGAAGGTGAGTGAGGGGTTTAGGAATGTGACCACATTTACGGAAAAATTTGCAATAGTAGCCAGTGAGACCCAAAATTCCTCTCAAACTCTTCAAGGTCTTTGGTTGAGGCTAATCCTACATTGCTTGGATCTTTTTGGGATCCACCCTGACACCTTCACGCTCTACAATGTGGCCGAAATACTTGACTTCTTTCATGCTAAAAGAGCGCTTGGACAATTTGACAAATAATTTATGCTTCTGGAGTAGTTGCAAGAGTAGGTCTACATGTTGAAGATGATTTTCCGAGGTGAGGCTATAGATGAGGATGTCATCAATGAAAGCAAGGACAAGTTTTTTGAGATATGGTTTGAGCAGGTTATTCATGAGTGTCTGAAAAGTGGATGGGGCATTACAGATACCAAATGTCATGACCAGGAATTCATAATGGCCTATGTGAGTTCGGAAAGAATTTTTTGTAATGTCTACTTCTTTCATGTGAATTTGGTGATAACCTGAGCAAATGTCAAGTTTAGTAATGAATTGAGCCCCATTTAGTTCATCCAACAAATCATTAACAACAAGGATGGGAAATTTATCTTTGACAGTCAGCTTGTTGAGGGCCCTCAAGTCTGGACACATATGCCCTTCCCCATCTTTCTTGAGTACCATAACCACAAGTGATGTAAGGAATAATGCTAGGGCGAATGACACTGGCTTCCAGGAGTTCTTTAATGATTTTTTCAATTTCATTCTTTTGGGAAAAAGGATATCTATATGGGCACACATTTCGTGGTTGTGCCCCTAGGACCAAAGTAATTCTATGATCATGTTCCCCTCTCGAGGGTGGAAGCTAATGAGGCTTGTTAAATACCTATAGATGGTTGTTTAAGCCCTATTTCATCTTAGGATGAATATGAAGAGAAGTGGGATCAAAGGCCTGAATGGCATTAAATTGGGCTATAACTCCATGGTGGCCCTTTTTTAACAACTTTTGCATGCTATGTGTGTTGATGATAGAAGGAGAACCTACCTGCAGTTTGCGGAGGGTATGCATGTGGTCATTTTGCTTAAATCTCATATATAACTCTTGTAAATCCATTGTTATGGGGTTGAGTGTGTGGAGCCATTCAGCACCCAAGACAATGTCACACCCATCCATGTTGATGGAAAGCATGTGGGTATTTAGGTGATAATCCCCCTTTTCAAGTTTGACATTTTCACAGTGCCCTTCACATTTCATTGTCCCCCCATTAGCAATCTAGACCTGGAAATTAGAGACTGCTCTGACAAAGCAATGCACTCCTTCAACGACTCTTTGATGTGTAAAGTTATGCGTACTACCACTATCAATCAAGATTACTATAGGGCGATGTTTAATAAAACCTCTGATTTTGAGAGTTTGGGGAGAAGAACTTCCTTCCAAAGAATGGAGTGAGATAACCATTTCTTCTGGTGTAGCTTGGAGCTCATTGTCTGGCTGGTTTTCCTTGTCTTCCTCCTCTGGTCCCTCAAATGCTGGGGCTTCCTCAGATGAACTATGATCAATAGCATCAATTTGAAAGAATTTGCGTTCGTTCCATTTATGCCCCGGGGAGTATTTCTCATCACAATAGTAACACAATCCTTGCTTTCTTCTTTCTGCCATTTCCACTGGCGACATCTTTTTAACCATAAGTGTTTCGATAGTACTCTAAGCCTGGGTGGGGTGTCCCTAGGCTATGGGATTTGGACGAGTCAACTGGGCCGCTAAAGCACATTCTACTTCACGAGCTGTTGCGCAAGCTGCCAGCCATGAGACTAGGTGGTGCGTCTGGACATGGGCTTGTATGGTGTCTTTGAGACTACTAATAAAAAATCCCAAGTAGAATTAATCTGCTAGACCTCCTGTGTAGAAGGCTAATGATTCAAAGGCTTTAATATATTGTTGCACTCTGCCTATCTTTTGGAGCTTACTAAGACAACCCAAAAAGTTAGATTCATGGTTAAAGCAATTAGAAAGGGCTTTTGAGAATATCTACCAAATCATTAGCTTTGCATAGCAGCATTGATGCCATTGCCACCATTTCCATATTTCTTAGTCTGAGTACAGGCTTCCCACACTTAGCTTAGTTGCATCATCTATGATGTGATTCAGTGTGAAATATTGCTCCATTTGTGATAGCCATATGGCCGGATGAGAGCCATCAAATTTATACATGTCCAGCTTGGGTGATTGAGGCTAGGACTGTTGGCAGTTTCCAATGAGGTGAAGAGAATGGAAAGATTCACCCTCAAGGTTTTCGTCAAAATCATATGCCTCTGAATGTTTCCCTGACTTTCCCTTTGTGACTGTGTCATTTATGGATTAGATCTGCTTCGTTAATTCCTCCAACTTTTATTCAAGGGTGTCTATCTTCTCACTGTCCACATCTCAAGCTTTGGTGTGTACCATGCATAGATCCAGTGCACTTGTCATTACTATGAAAAAAAGAATTGGGACCACCCAAAATTTTGACGCTCACAAGTGAATGGTACCACGTTTCTCAGCTCGTCAACCTAATTCTTATGGACTAATTCTCCTATAAGTGTCCTACGAGGGTCTCAGATTGGTTTTTTTCTTTGTTTTTTTTACTCCGAAAGGAGTTTTACCCCTTGCTTAGGCATATTGCAGTAGTTGATTCCCATAAAAGTTCATTCTAACCAATGTCTTCCGAGAATCACACCCATGTAAAGGATCCACAAGCCTCCCTACACAAATAGTCAGATCTGTCAGCAAAAATCTCAACTGTAGAGTATGAGTAGGAATGTGGTAGTGATTGAACCCCTGCTGCTAAATTTGAATGACGGATCTGATTATTGCTGCTACGACAGAACCAAACCTGCTAGATCTACTCGGGCAAAGGCGAGGCACGATTTAGAGAGAGACATGGGAACTATGGCCTCAAGGAGTCTTAGGTGCTACATATCACAATATACATAAGGGTCCAACAGTAGTACTTGGCCCAATCTTTTAGGTCACTAACTACGGAGGATCAACCACACCCCTAGCCATACTACCCGACTACCCTATCGTACGCATGACTAATCTCCCCAACTACTATTCTCGGTGTACTCTAGCAGCAAGATGACTGACGGTTTATCTATGGCGAGGTTTTAGGTGAGCCTAGGGGGCTTTTGATATACCTAGAGGGTACTTGGAAGACAATCCTTGCACAGTTCTGTCTGATTCACTACTACTCAAAGGGGTACCCACAGGGGTTACAAGGGAGTCCAACAAGCATGACCACCTCTTGTATTTCTTGTGTGCATGCCTCCCCAAATCCACAGGTTTACACGCTCGATGACAGATCCTGTGGTTTAAAGACGCCAGAACAAATCTCTAGCAAAAAAACATTCTACTAAAAATGGAGATCTCACTGACCCTGGAAAGTGCTCTGATACCACTTGTTATGCTCTCAACTTGTGAGAAGATACCATAATACCAAATATGTGAAGAAATATACCTAGAACATAGAACAATGAGAAATAACAACATGTATTTTATTATTCAGAAAGGAAAGCAATGTTCACTTGCCTCTTCAAGGGGGCAACCTCCAATAGAGTTGGGCTTGATTTCAAAATAAGACACGATGATCCTCAAGGGGAGTCTCTATCCTTTATATAGAATTCATACATGCAATACTGTGGGTCAGCACCATGGTTCTTATTAAACGATCTATCTAATACCATGGACGATTCTCAACTAACTGTGGTCCCCTCATTAAATGTGGGTCAATCACTTACAATTATTAATATGGGCTTTATTGACTATTTAACTAACTATAACTATGAGTCGACCCTATTACGTAAACAAGGGGGTTTGGGATGGACCCTAACATTTTTTGTGTTATAAATACATACAAAAATTCATTGTATATAAATAATTGGGAGTATAAAGGAGCAACATTACACATTAAACGTTCGTGCAACCTTGGATTGGAGCGTTTGGGGCTTTGTTTCTTTTTTACATTCATGCCATCTCGTGGACATTTTTTACAAACAAAAGGCTTGCTAGTATCTCCCTTAGGATTTTTTCTTCCTAATGCATCACTACTACCCTTTGTGCGTGATTTCGGTGAATGTCCATGTGCTTCTTGAAACTTCACTCTTCTTGTTACCTATAGGACTTGCAATCAAGGAATTGTATTTGAACTCAAATATTTCGAAGCTCGAACTCACATTAAATGATTTCTTCAACCCTACATTTATTTCCTTAGAAAAAAATTGATGTAGCACTTGCATTCATTGCATTTATCCTTTTGTGATTGCTTTAAGGGAATGGTGCATATCCCAACAAATTTATTGTTGTTGGTGGAATCCTTATCAACTTCAACCGTCTGCTTACCAATAAGCCCTTTGTTAAAAACTACTTTGTCAATGATTACTTTACCAATGGTTCCTTATCGATCAACTCTCTCTAAAATAAGGCATATGTTCATATCTTCTCTTGTTGATGACGAAGAGGTGTGGACATTCGTTCACACGTTACAACAAGATGCCAGTGAATATGCTACTTTTTTCTAGAAAAGTGATTCAATATGGTACAAGCATCACTTAATCTATCTAAACATTCCAAAATCAATGAAAAGTTTTTTCTGGAATTTCACATATCTCATATAGGAGCGACCTCAATATTTTTGTAAACTTACCATGTGAAGAAGAAGGAATTTATTTGGGATGGCGTTAAAGTCGGTGTTAAGAAGTTTGTAGTTGAATGTTTGGATTTCCAATAAAATAAAATCAAGGAAATTAAAAATCCACATCTTTTACAACTGTTAGCCACTCCAAGTTAGTTTTGGGAGGAGTCTTAATGGATTTTGGTAGGATCAGGAGGAGAATGTGTGGCACGGGTGACACCTCTCTCCAAAGGTTGTAATATAAAACTATGGAACTCACTTTAGTATTCTCGTCACATTCAATTTGAACTTTTGAGCATGAAATCAGAAGAAAATTGACATTTTTTATGAAATATATGACACGCCACACCGTATATTGAAATTTTCTACTTGTGTTGAAGGATATCCTAGTTTTATAAATTTTATTTATATTTTATGAAAGTTTCAGAGTTTTTTCATAAGAGTCATTTTTTATTGCTTTTTGTTGGGATATAGGATTTCAAATAGAAAGAAGGTCCTTGATATCAAAGGTTGTGGTTTAAAATTTTTTATTATGATTCAATATGAGCATGACGGATCATTATAAGTTGAACTTCTTGAGTTCTTATGATATTGGTTTAATGTTGTTTAGTTTTTATTTCTCGGTTTTTGGTGACCTCCAGTATTGCAGCAATAATGTTGCAACTCCTAGGGCTTCCTTCTTTACTTTTATCAACTAGGTAGCTCGTAACAAACTTGGAAGCGACGATGTTGTATGCACAAGTATTAGCTCTTACTACAGGCTGTCACTTGGTCAGCTGGCGTAAGTTCACTAGGAGCTTAAGCCAACTTCTATGAGTTCTTAGAAGAAGCTTCTAATTGTGATGAAAGAAAACTAACTCTACAAGGGCTATTCTATTTACAAAAAGAGAAGGAAAACTTAAATGTAACCCAAACCTTAGCACACCCTAATTTACATATTAACCCTACTTTTGTAAGAAAAGAGATGAAAACTGATGAAAGGAGTTCCATTGACTACTAAAAAGGTAAATTGCATTTATTCAAGTGACTTCTAAGAAGAAATGAGAAGAAAACATATTTTTGTGCTTTTGAGTGTTTTTATGTGGAATTATTATGCTTGTGATTTATCTGGTTGTGATTCTGTAGAGATTTGGTGGCAAAGGAAGATGGATTTGGCTTTTGCAAAGGGTGAGGAAGCTGTGGATAGGTTGTGAGAAGCCCTTAGTACCCTTCTGAAGACTTCCATAGTGATCGGACTTCGAAAATTAACTCACAGGAAATTCTACAAGTGGCTGGAGGGGATCTACAGGAGGATCTACAAGACGAGGCCATAAGCTATTTTTTGAGTTTTGAAGGTGGAAAAATGACAGGAAATGGTAACTGAAGGCTAGATGAAGGTATTGAGGTGTTTGGAACTTGTCAACAAAGATCAATAATGAATGTGATGGATGGATTTGTTCAAATCGCAAGAAGACAACTTTATGGAGAAAAATGCATAAATTAGGGCAGATTGGAAAAATGTTGCAAATGACTTGGGAGATATATTAGAAGTGAGCTTGTGCTGGCTGATTTATGGATGGATGGTGAGTTGAGGTGTTCTACAAGAGATCTTCATATCTACTCACAAATATGTTCAAAGAAAGGACTAAAACCTGAAATTTCTCTAGCTTGACCTAATTCCTGACATAAAAATAGAAAATGTTGAACAATAACCTATGAATAGAAAAGAATGCATAGAGAACTATGGTAAAATAACATGAAATGATCTAAGAAACCAAATCTAAACCAATATAAACCTTTCCAAATCAAGTTATCACACTAACAGTTGCATGGAAGAACAAAAACTATGTTTTTGGTTGCAACAACAATGCCTTGACCTCAAATCATAGTCCTAGGAAGGGAGAAAGGAGATCAGGGCCTGTTGTTGGCATTTTTGAATCTTATTCTGTCACTGCAGTAACCTACCTAAGCAACAGAAACAAAAACAACTATACTAACCATCAAAAGCAACTTAATCTAACAAAATAAAATGAATCTATACAACAGAAATTAACTCATGAATTGAAGCAAAAACATATAAGTACACAGTAGGAGGTGCTGGGTCACTTGGCTTGGGCCCTAACCCAAGAGCTTCAACCCTCTAAAAAGATCAGTGCTAGCTCAAAAACTGTTTCATCTTCATTATCAAAAATAACAGTTACATTACATAAACTCTTTTAAAAAAAGGAACTTGGAAATGAGCTAAACACAATGTTGCAAAAAAGTGCGAAAACATACTAATAAATGGCTAACCTACTGAGGCTCTAAGCCTCCTTATTTATACAAATGGATTCCTCCGACAATCCTCCTAAAATCAAGGAACTCGGCTTCCTGGAACTGGAGATAAACAATAGTCCTACTTTACTTGCTCGACTGCCCCTTGGAATGATCGATGTGGACCCTTGTGCTCCGAGTTGCTGATGGAGGATTCAAGGAAAGGGATCATAAATGAAGGAGATAAACCCTCTACAAGTCCTCTTCCTTGTTTTCCTCGAGTTTTGGCTGCCATTTGCTCATAAATCCCTTGATTTTGTTCAAAAATTACCAAAAACTCTGCATAAGGCACATATTAGGCTACATGGAAAAATGACGAACCCAATTCACTCTATTAGCATAAATATATTCAAAAACATGTAACAAGCTAATGATAATGGTGGATTAAGTTGAAAAAGAGGAAAAATGAGCCCATACAGTTACCCATTTCTGGGGCTCATCATCAACCCACCAATGAATGGGTTGCTCATCCTCTGAGCAACTAATCTAACTCTTCATCCTTAATGGCTCTAACAGATTCCCTAACATCACAAGTCTCCAATGTGATGTCTTAATATTTATCATAGAAACCTTCTTTCCTATCCACTTCTTCCCATTGTTTTGTTCTTCCAGCTCCTTTACTCCTTCCAACAGTACTAGTAGAAGTGGAGGACTGAATTTAACGCCAATCTAATTTGTCTTCAAGATTTGAATTGAGTGCTTATACAGGGGCATTCTCCTTATGGGTTCCGTCATCCTGTTTGGGAAGTGATATTCCCTAATCCTTACACTGTGTGGCAATGTATTCCACCTTCTTATGCAAGCATGGGTGCAGTCATCTCCAAACAATATCTCCATATCCTTGAAATGAGCAATAGCCTGGGCTTGCTTGTCAACATTGTCAGGGAGAACTTGAATATTAGCTACAAGGTGTTCATGGGAATAGATGAGAGCCAACAGTTCTGCTAGTTCTATGCTAATCATTAGGAGTTCACTCAACTCTTTTGCCATCATTTTCTGGATTTCCATTGCCATTTTCTCTTCATGGCTCATCCACGATGTCATAGCCATTAGCTGCAAGTCTCCCAATGTAGCATTTGGATCCCATAAGTTCATGTCTGTAAGTGCCACGTTGTGAAAGTAAAATTATACTAGCTTTGCTTTATCCTTAGCTAAATTATGATCACATAAATGCATAAATTGGCTATAATCCTCAAAAGGTATTGTGCTCCTCTGGGCCAGTGTCTTAATCTGAAATTGGAGCCACTAATCTTTATGGCACAATGCATATGATTTGTCTAGCTTCCTACACTATAATGCCTCTATTGCCCAATTGGCCATGCAGGCTAGCTGGGTTTCCTTTTCCTATAGCTGCCTTTTCAAAATCAATACTTTATTTTTTGCCTGGGATTCTTTTTCCTATTTTTGTTTCATCAATGTCTCACTATCTGTTAGGGGTTCCTCTTCTTGTTGTTGTCTATTTGCTGCCTCATTGTCTGCCTAGGGTTCCTCTTTCTATTGCTATCCTTTTAAGATTGTCAGCTCATTTCCTCCTAGAGGTTCCCTTTCTTGTGGTTGCTTTTTAAACATTTTAGTTTCTTGCTCCAGTTGAGCTCTTCTTATGCTTTCTGTATGCCTTACGTGCTCAATTCTTTGCCAATGTTTCTCAACTTGTTTTCCACGTGCCCAGTGTCTTCTACCCCTATTGATTTTGCAATTTGCATCCATTTATGGGTCCTAACTCTTTCCTTTTCTAGGTCAAAGAAAAGATGCATTGAAAACTTTTGTGGGATGATATTTCCACCATCTAGAAGGTTGTAGTAGGAGCCTAAGTTAGGCTGAGGTCTAGGCTTTGGTATCTCTTTTTCCTTATCTTCCTCCTGGGTTTATTCTTTGCCTTCTTTACAAGTTTTTCATTTTCTTTAAGCTTTTCCAATGTCTCCTATAGAGAGGTCTGCACCTCCCTTAGGACTACTTTAGAGTCTATTCATTTGATCCTTTCTTTCCATGTAGGATTTTTAGGACTTCTTCTCTCATAAGTGATGGAGGTTTTGGAGGGATATTCGTCCTCTATTATAGTAGGTACATCGTCAATGATGATGGGCTCCTTTGAAGGTGGCAGAGGCTTTCCCATCTTGATTCTGATGCTCTTTCGAGCTTTGAAGTACATAGATGGTTGTCTTTTTCATTTCCCTTTTTGCTTGGCTAGAATACTGAGTGAAACAAGAACAGCTACTACTTTTATTGCTAATGTCTCAGGAGACACTTCTTCCTACTATTTTTCTTCTTCTTCGTCTGTTGTTTTGCCTATTTCTACTGGTTTTGTGTCTGCTATCTTTGACTCTATTTTCTCCGTTGCTTGTTTAGCTTCTGCCTTTCCTGTGGAAGCCCCCTTCTAAGCTGTATTAGATTTCTTATTTTTAGTTTCTGTTGTCTTCCTTTTCTCTACTGTGATTTCCCTTTTTCTGCTTTTGATGCTATTTTCTTCTCTGCTTTACGTTCAATTGTGGCGGTGTCATGTTTCTCCTCTCCACTTTGTTTTTCTTATTTTTCTTCTCCCAATTGAATATTATGTACTTCTTCATGGATTTCCTTCTCAGGTTCCTCTTTTTTTTCCTTCTCTTCATTGCCAGATGGAATAAGGTCATCCGAGAGAGTTTTTTGGTCATCTTCTTTAGTCACATTCCTGAAAATTTCCCAAGCTATAGGGATTGTGTATGTGTGGACGGTATCCTCCACTAGTAAATTTAATGAGACCATGATGAATCAACTGGTCTGGAACCCCTACATTCAATTTGGTGCTACACTCTATGAAGGATTGGAGGAGAAAATATTGAAGACTGATTTTTCTAGATGTAGGTAGGTCCATGCCATATCTTAGTTCCTGTAACAGTGTGAAATGATAACCATATACCATAATGTATCTTCCTTCACAGGAGATATATTTCATGATCTGATAGCTAACCTCACCACAAGGATAAGGTATAATTTTCGTTGTGATCCCATTCTTATCCTCCGTAGCATGTTCATCAAGCTGGAAAAAGGTCTTTTTAGCAACCTGTCCTAGTGGTTTTTATTCTTTGCTCCAGGGGAGCCCAAGTGGAAGACTTGTAATTCTACTGATGAAAGTTGGTATAAGGTCTATGGTTAGACCACTGAAACTAACTGTAGCATGGGTTTTTGAATGGGCGCTTAAAGATAATAAAAATTGCTCTATGTCTTGCTCATCATACCCATGAATTTTCTCAAAGAAAGGCATCCAATTTTCCGTGGTAAAGAGGGCTAGCACTTCTGGATGTTCATGGAATTTGGTGGAATTCAGAGGCTCCTTTTTCATAAACCCCCTGTCATGATGTTCAATGATTGTTGGAGATTCTCAGGTGAGGAGGAAGGCAGTAAATTTTTAAACCCGAAAATAGAGGAACAACTAAGGTTTTTTCTTTCTAGAACCAGCGGGGGAATTTTTCGTGTTCTTCTTTTTTTTTAACAAGAGAAATTTCCAATTTTCCTTCCCTTCAAACCCTGTTCTCAAACTCAATTTACTTCTTGGTTTGTTTGAGGGAAACAATATCTTTTTTTTTGCAAAGAAAAAAGAGAGTATTCGAGACAATGTTTTTCTCTTTTCACAAAGTAAGTAGACCACGCAATGCAAATTCACTGTTTTACAGGCTTAATTTCCTATCGTTGTGTCACTTCTTCATTTAGGATAATACCATGGAGGAGGAGGAGCCAAAATTTTAGTGTAGAGAGTAAAACAGAGAGATTGTATATATTTCAAAAAGCACAAGCATATTTCTGTTCTCACTTTTTTTGTTTTCAACTCAATACTTCGATTCAAATCCCACCACCTTTTGTAGATATATAACATGCAAAGTGGGTTTTTTCAGCCTACCTTTTTTGATCTAGAATTTGGAATAAATCCCAAATTTTCCTTCTGCAGAGTTTCTCACTGGCGTTCCTATAGAAAGGCTCTTGTAGACTGTGTTTTCGCTCCTGTAGAATGTGTTTCTGCTCCTATAGAGCCCGATAAGAGGAAGGTTTTCAAAACTGATAGAGAGCCCATATTTCGAGGTTTTGAAGGTGGTAGGTAAGTTTTTACAATTGAGAGCACAATGATGCAAATGAAACAAAGTTGATTAAGGTGTCGACGTATCGTACTTAAGCTTATGGCATGTTTTTCGGTGATGAGGTGAGGTAGCGGGAAGGGTACATTATCTTCATCTGGACCATTGGTCCCTACTCCAATTCCATTATGATACTTCATGCCACTTTCCTACAATCACTTCCATCGCTCCTATTATACACCACCACCACTACCTATCTTGAGCTTTTCTTCCTGAGTTAACTGAACATACTTGCTGATTGCACCCACTGAACATTGTTGAATTGTACGAGGCTTGTTTGAACTGGACAAGGGTGGCCAGTTAGCTGGCCACCAATTTAATTTAATCATGACTATCTCAATGGTTCATGCAGTTTCTAAGTCCTATTCATGAAACAGAGGAATGGGTTTATTTCATGAATAGGTTTAGTCACTTACCTATTAGTCGCTACCATGCTTTGAATGCTTAGAATTTGGCACTCTCTTCATAGATTACTACTGTTGTTGGTGCTTGTGGCTTTTGAAATGGTGACTTGGCTACCTCATGCTAGTGATATTCTAATAAGCAATGGCTCATTGTCCATTGTATACACCTGTGGCTACACTGACCCTGCCTCTGGAGCTTGTTTTTTTAAGGGGATTAGCTGTTATAGGAATCCTGCAGGATTTCCTGTAACTACTTCTCCCTCTAAAAAGTTTGGTTGAGGTTTGAGCAGGGACTGAAGACATAGTTGAGGAAGGTTCTAGAGGAAAAGGAAAAGTAGTTAGTATGCACTACGTAAGAAACAAGTTAAGGATGCTGCTGTTTTATTCTTCATCATTTTGTCTAAACAAAAGAAACAAAATTTCTATGTTTTATGTGCGGGGAAGAAAGAAGCAAGTGGAAACACGGTGGTGCAGGGATGGAATGGAGAGTTAGGAGGATGAATTGTGGTAGGGAGGTCCAAAGGTCTTCTGGAAAAATTCCTAGTCCATTGGTTCTTTTCTGAACTTGATTTCAAGCTTTCTGTGGTTTGTACATTAGCCTCTTGTAGAATGCACAAAGCTTCCTGTAGGATGCGTAATTTCTAGAATATGTGAGACCAGGACCTGGAAAGGACAATGGTGATGGAGAAATGATCTGTCAGGAGTGTATTCAGCCTAGCCATGTCCTTTTTTCTTCTATGATCCTCCTGCAATATGCAATGCATTCAAAAGAAGTTATTTTTTCTATTTTTCTTCTCTTTTTTTCTCTGTTTTTTTCTCTTCTTTTCTCTCTTTTTTATTTTTTTTATGAGACAGCTGGGGTGCATTCAAGAGATTTTCACCCTCACTGCCTACCCTAGTCGCCTCTAGGAGGTTTTCGCCTAGGGATCTTTAATTCTATTTTTTTAGTTTTTTTTTTTCTTTTTCTGTTTTGTTTTCTTTTTTCTTGTGTTTAGGTTGTGGGTGGAGTGGAGGTAGAGATCTGCTCCACTACCAATACTGTTTTACTCATATTCTCGATGAAATGTTTCTTGGAGAGGGGCTTGCTGTAAATCTTCAACTTATGCTGGGGATGGCTTCTTCATTGATTGTCCAGATCAGAACTGAACCATTCTCATTGCACTTTTCTACTGTGTACGGTCCCATCCATCTTGTCCTTAGTTTTCCCTTAAAAGCTTTATATCTTGAATCATACAGCAACACCCAATCTCCTTCCTAGAATTTGTTTTCTTTGAGGTGTCTGTCATGCCATATTTTCCTTTCAAGTTGGACTACCTCTGAGTGGAGAAGGGCTTGCAATCTCTATTCATCCAATCCATTTAGCTAAAGTAACCTTTCTTTTTGCTCGTGGATGAGATCTAGGTCCAGCTGAGTTGCCATCCTTAGTGTGTTATATTTAAATTCTATTGACAGTGAAGCCTTCTTCCCATAGACCAGCTCATAGGGTGTGAACGCTGTGGTGGTTTTTTAGGTGGTGTTAGAGGCCTAGGTGGCCTCAACCAATTGATCTGCACAATCTTTTCTACTGCTGCTCAACACATTCGTCAAAATTCCCTTCAAAGTTCTGTTAGTGACTTCCACCTATTCATTTGCCCGCGGATGATAAGGGGTGGAAGTTCTAGACTTAATTTTGTGATCTGTGAGTAGGTCCTCAATCAAATTGGAGGTAAATTGACTCCCTTGATCTGTGACTAATTCTCTTGGATAACCAACTTGTAGAAGATATTCTCTCTCAGAAATTTAGCTACTTTTTCTTCTATTCTACCTTGATCGCCTTTGTTTCTGCCCATTTTGTCTAATAATCAGTGCACACAATGGTGTAAGATTTCTGTTTTGAAGGAGGATTGGCAGAACCCAAAAAGTCCATGCACCACTTCTCAAATGGCTCGAAAGTCACTTAAGGTTGTAGGGGCATCTCATCCCTTGGAGTAGGTTTCCCCATCATTTCACATTGGTCACATTGGCCGATATATCTCCTAACATCTTGATGAAGAGTGGGCCAATATTAGCCTGCTTGTGGACTTTTAAAGGCAGTCCTATTTGCTGCAAAATGGCCCCCACAGGGCCCATCATGACAAGTTAGGAGAATGTAAAAAACTTCCTACTCCCTGACATATCGCCTCAAACCCTGATCTAGGCCAAGTTTGAAAAGATTTCCCCTAATCCAGGTGAATGGGGCACTTTTCCTCATGATCTTGCTCTTCTCTTTTGAGGACAAGTGTGGTGGAAATTGTGTTGAAGCCAAGTAATTTGCTATATCAGAAAACCATGGAGAGAGTACTGAGATAAAAAATAAGTGTTCTTCTAGCATTTGATCATCCACCATTCCTTCTTCACCTATAGGCAGATATAGTCTAGACAGAAAATCAGCAACAACATTTTCCTTACTCAGCTTATCAACAATGGTTAAATCAAATTGCTGCAATAAAAGTAACCATCTAATAATATTAGCATTTACATCTGCTTTGTTCATTAAATACCTAATTACAGCATGATTAGTGTGTATGAATGTTTGGTAGCCACTGATGTAGTGTCTGAATTATTTAAGGAATGGACTACAACTAGGAGCTCTGTTTCAGTTATAGTGTAGTTTAGTTCTAACTTGGACAAGTTTTTACTTACAAAATATATGGCATAAGGTAGCTTCTCATCAATTTTCCCTAAGGTTGCTCCTATTGATTTGCTCAAGGAATCTTTATGAATGTGGAAAGGTAGCGCCCAATTTAGACCTATCAAAATTGGGGCAGTCACTAGTTTCCTTTTCAATGTATCCAGAGCCTCTTGACAATTGTCAGCCCATATGAACTCAACATATTTCTCTAAAAGACCAAACAATGGAGAGGCTAGCTTACTAAAATACTTAATTAATATTCTATAATACCATTCTAAGCCTTCGAAACTCTAAAAAATATTTACCTTTTGAGGAGGTGGCGCCCTTTGGATGATGGCAATTTTGTTGGGATCCACTTGTAATCCTTGCTGAGAAATTGTATGACCTAGCACAGTCCCTTCAGTCATCAGGAATTCACATTTTTTAGGACTGAGGGACAATTTCATTCCAATGCACTTGTCTAAAACTTTTCCCAGGTTAGTCAAAGCTTCCTAGAAGTTAGAACCATAAAGGGCAAAGTCATTCATATAGATTTCCACCGAATCATGAACCAGTTCAGAAAATATACTTAGTACTGCCCTCTGGAACGTGGCAAGAGCATTGTACAACCCAAAAGGAAGGACCCAGTATGCAAACGTACCCCAAGGAATAGTGAACGTGATATTATCTTGGTCTTCCAAGCTGATTCGGATCTAGTTGTACCTACTAAACCCATCTAGGAAGGAGAAGAACTTCTTCCCTGCTAGACCATCTAACACTTGATCTGTGAAAGGCAAAGGGAAATGGTCCTTCCTGGTGGCCATGTTTAGTTCCCAATAATTAACATAGATTCTCCACTTCCAATTTTTCTTTAGAACTAGCAGGAAAGGAGAGACCCATTCATTGTCAGAGATGGGGTAGACGAATCTTGCATCCAGTAACTTTTGCAGTTCTTCTTTGACAATGTCCTTAATGGCTAGATTCATCCTTCTTTGAGCCTGCTTGACCAGTTTGCAATCTTCCTTAACGTAAACGTGATGAGTGCAGACTGAAGGGTGGACTCCCTCATCTCCATATACCTCCAAACAAAAGCATCCAAGTGGTTTTTCAATAAGCTACACAGTTCTTTCTCCTGAGAGGTGGATAGGGATGAGCTAATATTCAATGTTCTTTCTAGGCTAAATTCCACATTCTTAACTCGAAGAGAGGTCGGATCGACCACATAGAGATCAACTAAAGGATTGGCTTGGGTTTTTTCCACCAGCTCTTCTAATGGCAGCACACTGGGGTTAGATTCTGAATCAAGTTTTCAATAAGATCATCCTCAGTTTGTGGGCCTCCCATGGTAGCTTCTACTGCACATAGTGGTGTAGAATAGACTTCATCCTCATCTTCCTCCTGCAACTAGAGAGATAAATCATGGTCTTACAAAGGTTGGGCAGGAGGACCTAGGACTAGCTACTTGGACATATGCCCATTCTTGATTGTTATGTTCCTAGTTCGACAATTGATGTAGCCAAGAGAGGTCTTCCCAAGATGAGAGGATACCCAATGGGCTTTGTGTTTGGGTGGAGAACCAGGAAATTAGTAGGGTACTCCCAAGAATTGATGGAGACCATTACATCTTCCATAATCCCCTCAGGGTCACGGCGGAGTGGTCTGCTAACTGTAGTATTGTTGTGGTATTTCTTAGGGAACCCTAAAGTTTGAGCTTAAGCATAGTGTCATTAGTCATCACATTAATGGTAGCCCCTAATTCGATCAGAGTATGGGGGATTATGGTGCCATTGATTTGGACATCGACTACAGGACTCCCAGGGTCTAGATATTCCAGATAGTTCACCTACCCCAACATTAGGTTAGACAGTTGTCCTATGACATTGATAGTTGTAGCATCTCTCCTGCGCCTAGTTGTGTGCCTGAGACACTTCTCCTTGATAATATTGTTGTATATAGGCACATCTTTTATGGCTTACAAAAGTGGTATCTTTACACATAACTATTTCAATTCTCCCAGAAGTTTAGTTTCTTCTGGGGTCGATTGTGTGGTTCCAATTAATCTCTCAAGAATGGGTGGAATGACCTTTGCTTCACTTTCATGTTTTTCTTCCTCATCCACCTTAAGGAGAGGTTAGCTATCTAGGAGAACCTTCCCAGATCGTAGGTTAATCTCCTGAATCTCCACAACATAGGTCGGGCACGATGTTTCTCCACTATATACGTGTTGGGCCTATCTTTGATTCAAGTTCGGGTTCAGTTGAGCAAGTATTTGAGATTTCCATGATGGAGCAGGAGGCAATGGTTATGGTTGAGTAGGTGGTGGAGACAAAAGAGCGGGAGGAGAGTTGTATTGGGGCCTCCACCCCTGATGAGGTGCATTCCACTAAGGTTGTGGCTGAGCATAAGAGTGAAACAAATGAGCAACTGGTTGAGCATGGTATTGAGATGGATATGACCAAAGAGGGGTTGTGGACCAGGAAGGATGAGCAAGGGGACCCCAAGAAGGCATGTAAGTGGCTTGGTTGGGGTAGTAATAGGACTGGTATGTCCCTTGCATTCCTTTTCGGTAAGCTCTCGGCCCGTTTGGCCTCCTTTGGTTCATGAAATAGAGTGGTTCAGTGGCTCCTTTTGTCCCCGAATATGAAAC
Source organism: Pinus taeda (assembly GCA_000404065.3). Classification (NCBI taxonomy): domain Eukaryota; kingdom Viridiplantae; phylum Streptophyta; class Pinopsida; order Pinales; family Pinaceae; genus Pinus; species Pinus taeda. Next base: position 82,311 of record APFE031636436.1, read on the forward strand.
TTTAAGTCTGGGCAAGGAAGGGCACTAGTTTGTAGAACGATCTTCTTCACAAAATAAACACACTTATATAGGGTTCAATGGACATTTGTTCCTAGGATGCCTTCTAGTGCAACTAGGAGAAAATATGGCCAAAGCCCACTTAGCTTCCTCTTGCTTCGTTTTGATATGCAAGGTATCCATTTGTATGGCAAGGGTCTACCTTATCTCACTCTTGAAATCTTCTAGCCAATTCTCAAATTCACTTCTAAGAGATGAACTGGATGAGGATGTACTGGCGAAAGGTTGAATTCCCTTACCTCTCTTTCTGGCTGCCCTAGAATGGTTTCTAAACACAATCTTTATGTCATCATAAGGTAGTTGGTAGATGTCCCCCCTAGCCACCAAATGGAGGGTATCTAGAAGGTCTTCAGGGACTCCTGTCAGTAGGATCAACTTCAGAGATTTAGGGTCAAGTGTGCACCTAGCCCTTTTATAACTAGCTAAAACATTTCTTCATAGTCTTCTAGGGATTCATCACTTCCCATGGTCATTCAAAAGATCTCTTCCTTGGTATCCTTTGATCTACACTAGTCTCGGTATTTATTGTTAAAGGCTTGATGCATCCAGGCCCAAGTTATGATGCTGTTTCTAGGTAACCCCATGAACCAACACAATGTTGCATCCTTGAGGGTAGAAGGAAAAAGTTTCAACTTCTGCTCATTTTCTGCATAGTCATAGGGTCGACAGAGAACAACAACTTCAAACGAGAAGGTCTCAAGATCTTCGGTAGTCAATCCATGGAAGTGTGGTAAGGCTGAAGGACTTATGTTTTTCATTTTAGTGTACCCATTGGTCTCTCGGCGAGTAAAGGCACCCTCTATTCTTTCGCTATTTCCTCTAACATTTCTGTTTTCAGCCATGGTCTCAGGAGGAATGGTTTCTTGCTCCTCTTCTATTATAGGATCTTTGTATATCTCTGGGGGTTCACTTATAGGTTCTTCTAGATCACTGCCACCAAAATAGAGAGAAGGGTGACTTAGCGATGTGGTAGGGGTGTTGGGCAGGAATTTTGCTACATTGTCTTTGTTCCTATGAGGCATGAAAGGAAATTTATTTTAGGGTGATTTTTGCTTCTTTTTTTTTGTTTGTACCTGCAAAACTGAAATGGATTGAACAACAAATTGGAACTACTAAAATGAACTTGCTAAAATGAAATTGTAGAATTGAAATGAATGCAAGGAAATGACTAATCTACTTTGTTGGAATGGAAATTGCAAAATTGAAATGAAAGAAGGAAATGACTAATCTACTTTTGTTGAAATGGAAATTGCAGAATTGAAACGAAAACAGGAAATGACTAATCTACTCTTGCTGAAATGGAAATTGTAGAATTCAAATGAAAATAGGAAATGCCTAATCTACGATTGTTGAACTAAAATAACATAATTGAAATGAAACAACTACTCTACTTTTTTCTAAAATAAACTACTTAGCATAATGTTGTAGTAGAAAATAGAAGAAAAGCAGTAATCACAAAATACTCTGACGCATCCCCGGCAATGGTGCCAAAAAGAATGGTGAGATCCAGTATTGTAGCAATAATGTTGCAACTCATGTGGCTTCCTTCTTTACTTTTATCAACCCAGTAGTACGTAACAGACTTGGAAGCAATGGTGTTGTATGCACAAGTACTAGCTCTTGCTGCACGCTGTCATTTGGTCAGCTGGTGCAAGTTTGCTAGGAGCTTAAGCCAACTTCTATAAGTACTCAGAAGAAGATTTTAACTGTGATGAAATGAAACTAACTCTACATGGTCTATTCTATTTGTAAAAAGAGAAGGAAAGCTGAAATGCAATGCAAACCCTAACAAACCATGACAAACCCTAATTTACATATTAATCCTACTTTTGCAAGAAAAGAGACGAAAAGTAGTGAAATAAGTTCCATTGACTACTGAAAAGGTAAATTGAATTTATTCAAGCTACTTCTGAGAAGAAATGAGAAGAAAACATCTTTTTGTGTTCTTGAGTGTTTTTATGTGGAATTATTATGCTTGTGATTTATCTGGTCGTGATTGTGCACAGGTTTGGCTGCAAAGAAAGATGGAATTAGCTTTTGTAGAGGGTGAGGAAGGTGTGGAGAGGTCCTAAGAAGCCCTTAGTACCCTTCTGAAGACTTCCATAGCTATTGGACTTCGAAAGATCACTCACAAGAAATTCTATGGGAGGTTGTAGGGGATCTACAAGAGGAGGCCGAGAGCTATTTTTTGAGTTTTGAAGGTGAAAAAATCATGGGAAAGGGTAATTGAAGACTATATGAAAGTGTTGAAGTGTATAAAGCTTGCAAACGAAGATGAAAAATGAACGTGATGGATGCATTTGTTCAAATGGCAAGGAAGTAGCTTTATGGAGAAAAATGCGGAAATTAGGGAAGATTGGCGAAATGTTGCAAATGACTTGGGATATCTATGAGAAGTGAGCTGGTTCTAGTTGATTTATTGATGGATGGTGAGTTGAGGTGTCCTGCAAGAGATCTGCACATCTACTTACAAAAACTATTCAAGGAAAGGTCTAAAACTGAGATTTCTCTAGCTTGACCTAATTTCTAACCTAAAAACAGAAAATATTGAGCAGTAATGTATGAACAGAAAAGCATGCAGAGAGAACTATGGGAAGAGAATAATAAATTATCTAAGAAACTAAATATGAACCAATATCAATCTTTCCAAATCAAGTTATGACACTAGCAGTTGCATGGAAGAGCAAAAACTGTGTTTTTGGTGGCAGCAATAGTGCCTTGACCTTAAATCATAGTCCCAGGAAGGGAGAAAGGAGATCAAGGCCTAATGTTGGCCTTTTTGAATCTTATTCGGTCACTATAGTAACCTACTTAAGCAACTGAAACGAAAAAAACTATACTAACAATCAAAAGCAACCAAATCTAACAAAATAAAATGAATCTATTCAATAGAAATTAACTCATGAACTGAAGCAAAAACATATAAGTACACAGTAGGAGCTATTGGGAAGCTTTGGTTGGGCCCTAACCCAAGAGCTTCAGTCTTTTGAAAGGGATCAGTGCTGGCTCAAAAACTATTTCATCTTCATTATAAAAAATAGCAGTTACATTACATAAATTATTCTCGAAAAGGAACACGAATATGAGCTGAACACAATGCTACACAAAAGTGTGAAAATCTCCTAATAACTTGCTAATCTACTGAAGCTATAAGCCTCCTTATTTATACAAATGGAGTCCTCCAACAGTCCTCCTAAAATCAAGGAACTCATCTTCCTAGTACTGGAGATAAACAACAGTCCTACTTTACTTGCTCGACTGCACGTTCGAATCATCAATGTGGACCCTTGTGCTCCGACTTGTTTATGGAGGATTCGAGGAAAGGGTCATAAATGAAGGAGACACCCCCCCCCCCTGAAACCCCCACAAGTCCTCTTCCCTATTTTACTCGAGTTTTGGCTGCCATTTGCTCATAAATCCCTTGATTTTGTCCCAAACAGACCAAAAAATCTCCATAAGGCAAATATTACACTACATGGAAAAATGACTAACCAAATTCACTCTATTAGCATAAATATATTCAAAAACATGCAACAAACTAATGAGAATGGTGGATTAAGTCGAAATAAGAGGTAGAATGAGCTCATATAATTACCCATTTCTGGGGCTCATCAGTTTTCATAGAATTCAAGACTCAAGGAAAATTACAATTTCAAAATCTTTTGACAAGGAATGTTTCTTATAGGTTCCAATAATAATTTACCTCAACATACTAAGAAAGAGGAATTAAGATCATTTCTAGGAATTTCCAATTTGCAGGTCTATATTATACTTTTTTTCTTGTGATATTGTATGGGAATTTCATAGTATTAATGGTTGTAAATTATTTGGAGTTTCGAGCTTGTTCGCATCTAGACATTAGGGATTGCTTTTGATTTATGTCAATGGGAGGTCGATCACTTCTTTCTAGCCACTAAATATGTGCAAGACTTAACTAATAGGTTGATTAACACAATTTTTTGGATGGAGTAGTTGGACCTATGAAATTTCAACCAAAGTCAATTTGTAAAAAAAAGATTGTTAATGTACCAAGTCATTTTAAACAATCCTTGCATGTTATGATGTCAATAAATGTTTATGACATCGGTCGAATAACATGGCATTGACATGTACTAACTCGTGGGGTGACGCTTCTACAGACGAATGCTACAAAGAAATCTAAAACATAATTGATAGGAGTATCAACTTGTTTTGGCTTCCTTCAAATAGGCACTCTGGATTCTTTGAGATGGCATCTTCATAATATTCACAAGATGGGTTATTTCAAACAAAGATATTTCTTGTAAATCATCAATTCTCTTGAGAATTTTCCAAATAAATGACATTGTTTCATGGGTAAACATATATCATATTTAACCAAAATATCACAATGGATTCATTTTCTTGGAATTTTATCATCTTTATTTATTTATATGTGTGATGTTCACATAACCCTAAATTTTGTGTAATTCATGTTAGTATATTGTTTCCAAAAGGCTACACTGAAAAATAAAAACATGTAGATTTGGTTCTTCCTACTTAGATGTGTCGATGACTACAACATTCATCATTACATAAGAAACTTTAACAAATGGATCTACGATAGAAAAATGATAAATCAACTAGACAATTTCTTGTTTGATGAAATTTATGTCATGGAAATAATAATAAGGGCAGTAAACAGTAAGAACATTGTTTGAAATTATGAAGAACATATAAAGCTCAAAATTTATTTCCTTTTGCCCATTGAAAAACATATAAATCTTAGAATTCATTCTACTTATTTAATCAAATTGTTCAATCTTTCCCCATCCAAAATAATTGAAGGGTAGAATTTTGATCGTTATAGTGATTTCATGTTCTTGTCTACTTAGATATCTAAATGCTAAAATCTAACATTATTTTCCATCTTCAAATTCTCTAGGACATATTTTCAGATTCCAATCCTAGAAACATAGATGTAACATAATAATATATTCATGGGAGAATTATTGAATATTTATCATGTTCCCTAATCCATCTCAAGAAATCTTGAAAGTTGGATATTTATGTAAGAGAGGATTGACACCCCAGGAAAAATACAATTTCCCCAATAGTGAGTTTCACCCTAGCAAGTGAATTTCTTGTCTGACATCTCTTGATCTGAAATGGTTCAAAAATATCAACTCCTCTAAACTTTGTTAAAAAACAACTTTTTGTACACTTTGAAGAAAACAATCAACTTGAAGTTCAAGGGAAAAATCGTCTCAAAAAAACGACCCAAATCAATTTAATGTTTGAAATTTCAAGGTAAATGTCGATGATACATTATTATGCTTCATGCGAACAACCAAGAGAGGCTTAAGAGGATCAAAGAATGGGAGAGGAAGGGTAGTAGAAAAAAAATATGGCTCAAGGATGTAATGTGATTCAATATCAAATGTCAAAGGAGAGGTTGATCATGGCCATACATAAGCATATATTTCCTGTGATCCAAAGCCTTTTACAATTATTTCTAGTGAGTACGAATTGGAAATATCTCTGTTGAAAGTGCATAGCTAACCATTTGTAATTATTTCCTAATTATGAACAAAATCCCATGAAATGTTGTTTTTCCCATTTGGGTTTCCAGGGTTCAAAAATATTTTTAGTTTGTCATCCATTCAATCTTGCCATGTATATGGTGTGTTTAATTTCTTGAATTTTCTATTATAGAGGAAGGAAAGCATCACCAGTTCATTCCAACATATGACTGAATTGAAATCTTTATATTGGTCTTCGTATTTTTCTGCTAATACACCTACAACATTTCTAGCTATCGATTTACTTGAGTGGTGAAAGATAGCCACAAAATTTAGATTTATTGGATGGATGGGTCATTCTTTTATGTGCCACTACATTGGTAATAAAGTTATAAATTTGTAAGTCTTTGTTCAATTCATTGATGAGGCATAACTCTATGATTAGTCTATTAGATCACTAATTTCACCTACAGTGTTGTTGTGGACCCTACAGAGGGATTAGTCCCATTCTCCATTCTTCGGTTTGTTTAGTCACATGGAACCATTGATTGGTAGCCAACACCCAATTCATGGAAATCATTCTCTTTCCTTGATTCAGTTTATGATAGATATTAGAAAACCATACATATTCCCTTAAAGGAAAAATGTTGTTAATATGTACAACCATTGTTTAAGGGTTTCTAGCTATGAATCTAGTGAATATGTTTAATTCCTATTACAATTGGGAGACTGAATATTCGAAAAAATTGATGTATCTCGACTAGATGATTTTTTGTATTATCTGAATGTGCACACATTATTGAATATATGGAGATGTTACTTTTCCTTTTTGGGTTTTGAATTTTAATCCATTATGAAAAAGTTTGCTTGTATTTGTTTAAGTATAATTATAAATGAATCACTAATTTCCTGAACATGCATATGTATATGGTTCACTTGTATTCTGAATGAGGAATTGTGCATGCACACCTAAAAACACAGTGTGTGTGTGTATGTGTGTGTGTATGTGTTAAGGAATCTAACATATACAAATTTTAAGCTAGTGCATTATTCACAGTGTGCTGGAGTAAGTGGAAATATATCATTTTCATGGACAAGTATGTGATGTAAATGAGCTTCAAAACATAAAATTAAAGTCATAATTGTCATATATAATAATGGAAATGTTCCACCAAGTTTATTGGATTTTGGAGCACAAGAGTAGGGGGACGTGCATGGGGGACATGTGAAAGCACCTCCAAATTTTGGGGGAATATAGAGGGGACAAGTTTACATTGAGGCCCCTAGGAAAGGGGCATGGTTCTCTAAATATATAATGGTAATAATAATAATGATGAGATCCCAACAATAACAATTAAGTCCATACAAGTATATTATTATATAAATCAGTAAACAATAATACAATACTAAAGCCAAATTTGTAAATCTTATAAATGTGATTTAGATTTAGACTTAATACTGAAATAAATTGATTCATCAAACATAAATGAAACATAATAAAAATATTCATAAATTGATTCAAATTCATCATTTTTGAATTTAATTTGTACTATGAAAAATAATAGATATCGATGTCTGAATACTTAATTAAAATCATTCGAAGTAAAATATACTAAAGATTTACAAGTAAAAGCATAAATATAAGATCATTAGTATCTAGAGTCCTACGGGGAAATATTTCCCGAGACATACAACCCCTCGAAGCTTGGGAAACATGGGGGCGCATCCCCATGGAAAACTGATGAATGGACAAAACTACCATATTTTAAGTGTTGTGATTGCACCTTCTGTTATCACTCAGAAGTTTCCCTTAGAAGTTATCAAAAGAAGGAAGCATCCAAGGTAACTAGAAACCAATCTTTTAGGCTTGGACTCTAGCCAACCTAAGTCTAGAGAGGGCTCCCTCTTTATAGTTTAGCTATTGTTTTATGGGATTTCATGCTAGTTCTTCATGTTGGCTGGGGTTTTGGTTTTGAATTGAAGGTTGGGTGGTGGAATTCTTGGAGCAGATGATAGAGCTAGGTCTTCAAGCCATTGGGCTACAAATGAATAACATAACTGGACTAGATCATTAAAGGGAATGTTCACAGGGTAGGCTAGCAAAGCAAAAGGAAAATATTCAGGTCTAATGGTTGAAGTGATTCTAACCAGGGTGAAAGGGCACTTAAGAATCCTTGCATTGGGATCATAATGAAGAACAAAGTGTGATCATGAACAAAAACAAATTAAGAATCCTTTGTTATAGGCTAGAGGAGAAACTATGGAAGCTAAGGAATAGTTAATAATTCCCTAGCTAAGATAGCTTAGGAGAAAGCATTCAAGCAATTTCTGAAACATCATTCCTTGTTATACATTTAGATTTTAGAGAAACAAACAAGATTATGAAGAAACATAAGAAAAAACAACAGTAAACATGAGAGAATACTTATTTGTATTTAGCTTTACACAAGAATCCTATAAAATATCTGATCTTTATTCCTTGATCCACCAAGCCAATCCAGTCGATGATACAATAGAAATGCGATTCGATGAAACAAGGCATTCATGTGTATTGTTGTTTACCAGGAGCATGGAGTTTGAAAATTTACGAAACGTGGTCCTTGGAGGATACTGAGGGTTGGAGCCTTCAGTGACGAAGTCGAAGCCTCACGCCAGTAATGTATGGTGATCTACTACGGTGTTGGAGCTCCCTTCTAGTAGCAGCTAGAGAATGAGTGAAGGTTGTAGTATTATGTAGGTCAGAGCCTACATACTAGTAAACCTATCGACTAGTGCAAGAACTAGGGGGTTGTAGCTCCCTTCCAGTAGAAGCTCGAGAACAAGAGAAGCTTGTAGCCTTCTGCAAGTGGGTGCCTAGGTACTGGTCTAAGTCTGCACTAGTACAATATTGTAAACATATTTTATTATTATTAAAAGAAGACAGAGAGAAAAACAACATGTGGTTTTCACCCACATTAGGTTTTCACCTTAAATCTTGGTGTTCATGTGTGTTTATTATATGTGATGGCTTATTATGTTATTACTGCACATGGTTAATATCTAATATTTAATAAACTACCAATGCACTAATCAAATATCAACATATGATGAACTAACTGAATCAGAAGTTCATTGGATATACACTGCTTAGCTTAACAACAATTGTGTGCACACACACGAGTTCCCTTCTCTAAAGTAAAGTATATAAATTTTATTATGGAAATGAAAAAGTTATTGTTTTGTAAATACTAATTCACCCTCGCCTCCCCTTCTCGGTATTAATTCCAATAGGAGGGACCTCTAGTACTGCATGGTAATGGTATAATAGAAGTATGTTTAATTTCTCTATGGATTTTTATTTATGTGAACATTGTGTATATTGGAAGCATAATCGAGTGAGTTTTCACTCTAGCACTAAGAATATGAATGAGATATTAAAGCTTATGTATAGTGATGTGTGTGGATATGTGTCAATGGCATCCGTTGGTAAGTCTATGTTTTATGTATCATTTATAGATGACTTCTCAAGGAAAACATGGATATATTTCCTCAGGATAAATTAGAATTATTTGACAGGTTTAAGGAATTTAAGGATCTTGTGGAAAATCTAACAGAGAAGAAGATGAAGGTGTTGAGGATAGATACTTGTGGAGAGTTTTGTGAGAAGGAATTTGAAGAGTGCTATAATAAGTGTGGCATATCACGAAAAACTAATATTTTATAAACACCTCATCAAAATGAAGTTGCAAAAATAATGAATAGGACGTTCTCGGAAAAGGAAAGAAGCATGCTAAATGGTGTCAGGATAAGACAAGTACACTGGGTAGAGGTAGTGGAGACTGCATGTTACATGCTTAATATATCACCTTCATTACCATTGGAGGATAATACTGCACATGAGGTATTCATTGGTAAGAAACCATTCCTTTCACATCTAAGGGTATTTGGTTGTGATGCATATGTAGATGTTGAAAATGAGAAATGAACCTTGTTGGATAGTAAATATAGAATGTGCATCTTTATTGGGTATAGGGATGTTTTAAAAGGTTGTAAGCTTTGCGACCTAGAAACAAGGAAGGTTGTGTACAAATGAGATGTGGTTTTTAGAGAGGTGAAATATGTTATTAAACATGGAGTCCTACCAAAGGGTCCCAAGAAGACAGAGTTTGAGCTAAAGGAGGAAGAATCAAACTCTACAAAAGAACAAGAATTGCAAGAGGAATAGCTAGAAACTCAAGTTTGGAGAAGATATGTTCAAGAGAGAAGGAACCCAAGAGGGTATAGTCCACCTACTTTCTGTTCAATTTTTTCTTTATTTATTACTAATGATTATCTCAAAACTATCAAGGAGGTAGTAGATTCTGAGGATGACAAACTCCAGAAATAGGCCATGCTTGATGAAATGACATCTTTGGACAAAAATGATGCTTTTGATCTGCTGGAGTTGCCGATTGGAAGGAAACCCATTGGAATAAAATGGGCGTTTAATAAGAGGATGAATGCAAAAGGTAAGGTGTAGAAATATCGATCTTGGTTGGTAGGAAAAGGTTGTTACGAGGTTGCGAGAATTGATTTTAGTGATAATTTTTCTCTTTTTGGCAAGTTAGCTTCTATTAGATTACTTTTATCTATTGTTGCTTTTGATTTTGAGGTAGAACAGATGGATGTGAAGACAAACTTTCTTCCCCAGGATATGGAAGAAGGGATCTACATGAAGCCATGTGAAGGCTTTGCCGTGAAGGGTAAGAACCAACTTGTATGTAGGTTAAACAACTCTCTATATTGGTTAAAACAATCACTAGGGATGTGGTATAAAAAATTTGGTAAATATATACATGGAATTGGATTCATGAGAAGAAAAGAAGATCGTTATGTGTATTTTATATTTAATTTGTGGCCATGTTATTTATTTGGTCTTATCTGTGGATGATATGTTGGTGATTCAAAATTACAAAGAAATTATCCATGATATGAAGACCCAGTTGTCTTCCAAAATCGACCTGAAGAATCTTGGTGTTGCAAATTATATTTTAGGCATGGAAATTAAACAAGATTGGGAAAAGAGGAATCTCTAGTTAAACCAGAGGAAGTATTTCGAGACAATATTACAGAGGTTTAATATTCAGATAGTACAACGGTGAAGGTTTTTATTCCTATATGAGTAACAATATATGTTGACCAGTGTCCTAAGACACAAGAAGAGGAAGAGGAAATGTATCATGTTCAATATGTGAGTGCATTTTGTAGCCTGATATATGCAATGGGTGTCACCATACGAAACATTGCACATGCAATGGGAGTATTGAGGATGTTTACGTTGAAACCAAGAAGGGTGTTTTCAAAGACTTGTGTGGTACTAGTGATTATGGTTCGTGTTATCAAGGAAGACCAAGATTGGACCAAGTTTTGGAAATTCGTGGCTTTGCTAATGTAGAATGGGCTGGAGATCTAGATCAAAGAATATCTACAAGTGAGTATATGTTTAACATTTTTAGAGGAGTAGTTAGTTAAATGAGTAAGACAAAGTCTGTAGTGGAACTTTCAACTACATAGGTTGAATACATGGTAGCCACTCATGTAATAAAGGAATTAGTTTGTTTGTAACGATTATGTTTCAAGTATGGAATTTGTGCAGTGAGATATAAGCATACACTGTGACAACCAAAGTGGAATTTTCTTCGATAAGAACCCTACTTATCATTAGAAGAAAAAACACATTGATGTTTAGTATCATTTTTTCATGGATATGGTTGAAGACAAAAAGGTGTTGCTGGTAAAGGTGGAGACTTTGAAGAATGTTGTAGATGCATTAACGAAGTATATAATCACTAATAATTTTTCCTGCTGTAGAGAAATAGTGGGTGTTGTAGGGTTAGACCAATGACAAAGCTGTCATGTGATCCCCCATGTGGAAATAAAACAACAAGCATGAGAATTTTGGGTATGTGTTATATTCTTTCCATGACTAGAATCAGGCATTGTATATTGTGCTGAGTGTAGCTGGGTGGCGGTGTTTGCAGGGGGATTATGGCCCGCTCACATGGGGTGCGACATAGTGAGAAAGGAACATTTTTTATGCGGACACGAAGGAAGTGTGCAGACCCACCCATGGTTTTGTGCATGGGCTTTGAACGTCGTTTTGGGCATCATGGTTTTCTGCCCATGTTGTTTTCTAGATCCATTCAAGGGAACTATGGTTATGTTCTAATCAAGGGTTAGTGGATTGGGGTTTATAAATGCTTCGACATGTATATATGTATTGTAGCATTGAATGCAATATAGTGAAGAATCAATCTAGTAATCACAATTTTTGGATCCAAGCGAAAATCTTTGTATATATTCGTTTCAACTTTTCGCCATTTTTTAATTTTCTATTTTAAGTATTAGGTTTCAAGTAATCTATGTAGAGGAAGCTCGAAAAAGGGGTGAAGGGTGATGTAAAGCTAGAGGAGAGCTAAAGAAATGAGAGGAGTGAAGGGGAGTCGAAGTGAAAAATAATTTATCTTAATATAAACCAAAGGTAGAAATACTTAGCTAAATTTTCATTGTGGTTGAATCTATTAACTAACAAATATCAGGAGTCGTCAGTTCATGGAACCCACAAGAGAGATTTCCTGGAAGCCCAAAAGTACTTTTGAATTTCAAAATCGAAAAAGCACCAATAAAACACCAACCAAAACTTAAATTAAAATGCATAATTCTTCTTTCAACTAAGCAGAAGTATGTATATCTATTGTTGTCAAATATGGTTATAATACTTACCATGAATGGTTGAATCCATATTGAAATATCAACGATGGAGAGGAGCATTGCCAAGGACAGTGTTCTCCCTTTTGTCTAAATACACACCAGCTCTCTATAACCATGAAGTAACATACATATACACTAATTCAATTAGTTTTGTTTGAGATTTCATTTAAAGGTGGTTGGTTTATATATTATATTTATATATTATATTTTATATATATTATATTATATATTATATATATATATATATTATATATATATTATATATATATATATTTTGTTATTTGATTTTATTCTAAGGAAATGATATGCACATAAACAACAAGCATCAAAACAAAACCATACCATTTAGTGGGATGGCTCAGTCCCAATGGCAGCCATCAATTTCTTCCAACTGTATAGATCAATGACGACAAGAGGCGAATTGAAGAGCTGGTAGCATTCTAAAAGTCATAAGAACATTATGCAAATGTGTATTCATTATCGATTAAATAATTTAAGTTGTAAATACACATGATCACTTATATATATTTAAGTTATATGTTTCATGATGATGACATATAAAGGATATATTGTTGTAAGTGTCTTTTCTTATGTGTTTCTGGAAACATGATAGTTTTGGTATAGTAATTTTTGTTACAATGATTTTTTAACACGAGAGCAGTGCAACATAGGTTGGATGAATGCAGAATTATATTGTTTGTTGTAGAATTTTGGAGGTGATGTTCTGCATTCAAGGGAAATTTATTAAGGAATCAGGTTAATTATGTACGCTAAAGGATATCTTATAACCATTATGGTTACATTAGTTTAGTAACTTATGTACGCTAAGGGATTTCTTACTAGATAGATGGTTATATAGTTTGTTGATTTATGCATTGTAATGGATGGTTGTTTGATGCACTAAAATTTTACTTTTCTTGCATAATTATAGTTTCTACTTCTCTAAGATGTTGGTGCACTACTGAAATTAAGGTGCACATGCACTTTCTACTAAAACTTTCTCATTCTACATAGATGTCCCTCAATAAACACATGAGAAATTGTTTATCATAACAAAGTCTACTACTAAATCTACTAGAGTTTACTCACATCGAAATCCATAATCCTTCATTGGATCCTTATAATTCATGGAGACTTTTACAAAATTTGGAACGTATATAGATTTTACCCAATTCAATCTTCATCTTAAATGGAATATTACCCAGATGTACTCCATAAACGTCTTACCAATATCATTTATTCTCCTTATAGTTACTAACACAGATACACTGTTCTATGTCACTGATTGCATAAAGGTTTCATTAATACCTGTAAATTGCATTCATCTGTTCAATTGTATTCAAACATTAATGCACACATTCGGTGACTGAAATTCATAGTAATTCGAAATTTCGCCTAGACATGAATTCTTCAAGTGATCATGTATCTTGATAATTCATGCACATGCAATATGGAGCTTTATTTTGTTAAGCAAAGTTTGTACATGCATATATCATTACACAAGAAATTTCTCATTCCTCTCCTCACCCTGTTATACATTCATTTGTCTATTCTTTCTTACTTTCACACTTATATTTCTCGTAGGCTTAAAATAAATAGAATTTGGGAACATCGCATATTTTTCTAGATCCAAAAATCATTCCATAAATCATATTTCTCTAAATACTAATTTCACTCCATAAAGCACCCATAAATGACTCCATAAATCATATTTTTCTAGATCCTAGAATCACTCAATCTATCCCTAGAATCTCATGTTTCACAAGGAATATTTTTTTTTAACATATCATTTTTTTTTAGCTATCCAAACAACTTTTAGACTCATGACTCATTCACTTAGATTTCCTATAATGAATCATCTAAATATAATATTTACATAAATAATGTGAATTTTTCTCAAAATGTCAAGACCTCATTTTGGAACTTTTTCCTCCAAAATCTTGATGGTTTAGAAGTTTTAATGCTCCGACATCATACTTTCACAGTAGAAAAATTTATGACCTCCTAGTGATAATCTTTTGATGTAACAACCACCTTGTATCCCAAAACTTATGTTATAGATGACCATATATTTATTTGTGTCGTTAGTTGATTGGTTCTACCATCATTGTTGGAGAATGTGTAACTAGGTTCGGTCTTGATAATGACATATGCTAATGAACATGATGTAATTTGTATCTAGAAAATTTTTGTGAATTTGATTCATGGGTTTCATGCTAAAAATGTATTTGTTTTACTAGCTCTCATCATGAGCTCTGTGCTACGTGATATGCTTGTGTCATTGATATAAATTTTTACACTTGAAAATGTATAATGTATGACTCCAAGGTCAAGGGCAGAATCACATGGAAAACGTCCTCTATGTTCAAGATAAAAAGGCTAGTGAAATACTCCTCCAAGAGAAGATAAAAGTATCAATATATTTTCGGCCTGAATATATTTATATATATCCATTAACGTCGGCTATATATCATTATGTAAGTTGCCCTAAAATCAAGTTATGTCGGCCTAATCAGTAGCATTCAGGAGAATATAAATATGGGTCTGTCATCTCTCATTAGGACATAATCACAAGATCAATTTGGTATCAATCCATTCGAGGAAGTTTGTCTAAGGGTGCAAGGTAAAGGAGAAGATCAAGGAGCCACAAAGAAGTTTTTTCTATCACCAATAACTGCAAGAAAATCTTCCACATGTGTTAGGCTAGGGAATAATTTTATATGCCATCATTTTCAAGGAAAACATTTGCTCTTGGGTCTCTTATAAAGGCAAATATGTGTGAAGAAGATTGACTAGTGGAGCGAAGGTTTAGGAAGGCTAGAAGAGACCTAAACCTCACGCACATGTGAAGGTACAGGTCACTATTAGGGTTGTGTTAAAATCCTATGTCATTTTCTTTCTGGAAGTTTATTTTGAGGGGAAAAGGATTCGGTAGTGGGCCTATAAGGAAGCTTCTAACATAGCGAAGCAAGGCGATTACTAGACCAAGAAGATCACCCCACGTGGAAAGATAAGCGTTATTTATCAGTCCATGTCTATGAAGCAGTTCATTTTGTTTGAAGTCTAGCATTGATAACAAATAGTTGGGCTAGTGTATTACTTTGGGCATGTGAAGTTTGAAGAAAGCGGGAAGGGAGAAGGAAGTTGATCCACAAGTTCCAGATCTAATCCATGTTGCCGAAAATCAAAAGACAACAATAATAGAAGATTCTCGCCTTGATCTTGGAGTCAACTTAGTCAAAGGGTATTTTTATTGATCTTTGAAATGTTGTGGAGAAAATATTCTATAAGAAGAATTACCGTGGGTTTTCCTCTCAAGTTTGGAGAGGTTTTTTCCCTAGTTGCTGCCTATATCTTGTGTTATTATTCTTTTTTTATTATGCATGATAGTTGGTTGATTAAGTTAACTCATACATATATGATAATTCTTGTTTGAATGAATGAAAGGATAAAATACTTCACAAAAAATTATCTAAGAATGATAGATCATTAATATATCAAGAATTTAGATTTCTAAACATTGTATCAAATGGTTGGTAGCACATATAGGAAAGGTTGATAAAGAACATTAAAGAAGAGGCAAGGAAGTTAAAGTTGAAGGGAAAGATAGATTCAGATCCACATTCTGAAACTCCAAGATATATCAAAGAGATATCATTCAGGCATATATACATCTCACTTCGGTTGAAGAGTAGATCTTCAAGGATAAGTCAAGCAGACCTCAGGTTCACTAACATTGAAGGACAGTCAATCTTCCTTAATCTCATTCAATGTAGACATCTAAAATCAAGCTTCAAGAATCCTCACATCATGTAAGTATCTTATTCATTTGAGCAAGAATAATTTAATAAAAGGATGTTTTCTTGCAAGTAAAGCAATAATTTAGTGGGAGTTGCCATCTAACTTTGCTTGGAAGAAGAGAACTGACCTCAATTTGAAAGAACAAGAAGTTATTTTTTATGTACAAAATAAAATTGGTGCCCCTTCTGATAGTACATAGTTGGATAAACATAACAAGAACGAAGTGAGAGCTCAAAATATTCTCATATAATATATTAAGGACTCTCTCATTCCTTATGTAGCCAAGCTTGAAATAGGTAAGGAAGTCTATGACATATTGATAGATTTATTCTCTGCCAACACTGCTGGAGAAGGAATTTCTCTAAGGAATGAGTTATACAAGATGAATATCAGCAAAGAAGAAGGTATAACTTCATATTTCATGAGGGTCTCAAAAATAATTGATTAGCTACAGGAACAAGGAGAAATCATGTATGATCAAGTGATGACTACAATATTGTTGAATGCACTACCTGAGGAATGTGGAAACTTTACAACCATAATAAGGGCTAAGGTGGCATCCTAACCCAATGATCTATGTGAAATATGAAATGTGGAAGAAGCCCAATTAAAGGCCAAGGAAGATATTGTAGTTGGATCCAAATGGCAAGCATTTGCTGCCAGGTTTAAAAGAAAAGGGAAGTTCAGAATGTTTTAGAGATCTAGTCACCAACAACATCCTAAGAAACACATGTCAAAGATTCAATGCTTTGAATGTCATGAATATGGACACTACCAAAGAGATTGTCCCAAGTGAAATAAGAATGGAAAGAGGAAACATGAAGCAGCTCATGTCACTCAAGAAATTCAAGACAATGAAAAGAAGTCGATGAACGATGAGGCTCAGAATATTTACTATGAATAAAATATCACCTCTTGTTTTCTTTCATAGGTCTTAGTTAGCATAGAATGTTGTGATTCATGAACATTCTTATTTGTTGTTTAAGTAAATCTTTTAAAGAATGAACTGACTATGGATAAATGAGGATATGTTGAATCCTCTATAAATATTGTTAACGGTTATGATTGATGTATATTGCATTTATTTATGTAAGGATTCTAGGTAGACATTATTTTTTTGTGTAAAAAGTTCTAAGATGAGAACATCTTGGTTCTCTGAATATTTGAAGAATTTTTACAGGAAAATATCCTCTGTAAGAATCCAAGTCATAATAATGGTACCAAGAGAACCTGCAAATATCCAATCAACTTTGATTAAGGTCAAATATCTCCCAGGAATTTAGTTGCAAGAATCATAGTATGATTCAAGACAAATGAGGTATGTATACTTGTGTTTAATATTATAATGTCATATCACATGGTTATAGGTAGCTTGGATCAAGAATGGTCTAGAGAATCAGGATCTCATCCTATGAAAGGTTTAAAGTTGAAATCAACATAATATGTCCTCATATGATGTATGACGTAATTGACTACAATTAAGGAACTCTGATTGGAAGCCTTTGGGAATGAAGGGTGTGAGGATGGTAGAGATCATGAAATAAGAAACCATGACAAAGGAAATCAACGTCTAGAGAACCAAGAAGATTTAACAAGGAAATCTCCCAGAAATATATGGAGACTTTGATAGAAGTTTGGAAGGATGAAGACCCTTCGCAACAAATATCTTTGGGACATATGTCAACATGTATGCAGCTTGTTGATACCTACAAGAAGATTTCATTAGAAAAGGCCATAAATAAAACGGTAATATGTGATTTGTTTTTGGTTTCTCACTTTTTGGATAAGTTTGGGTATGTGTGGAAGTCCTTTGTAAGAAGATTTCTTAAGGATGTCATAACTATATACCTCATGATATAAAGCAGTCACTACAAAAAGAAAGGGAGATCTAGGTGGCCCTATGAAGGAAGCTCCAGATGCATATCCAAGGAGGATACTTTCTAGGAAAGAAGGAATGACATGATGAAGGGAAGTGATGAATGGTTGAGGCTACATATGAAGAAATTTATGACATCAAGGTGTTGGATCACCAGTCAACTAGAAGACCCTATAAAGTACTAATGATAGAGTCCCTATTTAAGAGGGAGCTCTTGAAGATTCCTATGAGTAAAGGAACATGAGTAAGTTTCTGAGTAAATAGCAACCTGGAATTCGTCCCTGGTTAAGAGGGAGAGTTAGACATTACATTCTTGTCTTCAGTTTGGAAGAAAACATGGAGGATTGTAAAATCATCTGGCATGCAACACTCTTTGAGGATGTGGTAAGGAATCCAAGATAGGAGTGGGCAAGAGGACCGATGTCTTGGAGGGCTAGGAACCCAAGATGGGAATAGTCCTAGTATGACATACTCTGAGAACAACCTAATCGGTATGCCCTAAGAGAGACAATAATGATGTGCGTCTACTAGTCATTGGTCTCACCAACATTATGCTCTGATCTAAGTGAGACATAGAGCTATTAGCGAAGGCCTTGCTATGTGAAAATACTGTTACTTGAAATGATGTTATAAAATATGGATTGCAAATCCAATCTTCTTATGACAATTCTTCTGTGAACCAGAAAATTTGTCCAATGATCAAGTATGTATGAATACCTCTGTAGATAAGAGGAAGTGTTGAAGAAAGTGTAACTAGGTTTGGTCTTCATAATGAGACATGCCAATGAAAATGATGTGATTTGTATCTAGCAATTTTTTTGTGAATTTGAGTCATGGCTTTCATGTTCAAAATGTATTTGTTTTAGTAGCTCTCATCATGAGCTCTAGGCTAGGTGATAGGTTTGTGTCAAGGATGTAAATTTTTACACTTGAAAATGCATAATGTATGACTCCAAGGTCAAGGGAAAAATCACATGGAAAAAATCCTCCAATTTCAACATCAAATGGCTAGTGAAAAACTCCTCCAAGTGAATATAAAAGTAGAAATATATTTTCAGCCTAAATATATTTATATATATTCATTTACATCAGATAGATATCGTTGTGTAAGTTGGCCAAAACTCAAGTTATGGCAGGCTGATGAGATGCGTTAAGGAGACTATAAATATGGGTCTCTCATCTCTCATTAGGACACAGTCACAAGATCAATTGGTCTCAATCCATGGGAAGAAGTCTGTCTAAGGGTGCGAGCTAAAGGAGAAGATCAAGGAGTCACAAAGAAGTTTGTTCTATCAACCATAATTGTAGGAAACACTTCCACATGTTGGAGGCTAGGGCATCACTCTATCTTCCCTCATTGTCAATGAAAACATTAGGTCATGGGTCTATTATAAAGGCAGGTCTGTGCAAAGAAGATTTACTAGTGGAGCAAAGGATTAGGAAGGATAGAAGAGCCCTAAATCTTCCACACATGAGAAGGTACAGGTCACAATTAGGGTTGTGTTATAGTCCTATGCCATCTTCTTTCTTGAAGTTGATTTGAGGCCAAAGGATTTTGTTGTGGGCCTAGAAGGATGCTTCTAGCATAACGAAGCAAGGAGGAGATTACTAGATGAATAGGATTAGTCCCACATGGAAACAAAGAGACATATTCAAATTATATGTAGGAGTTATTAATCAGTCTATGTCTATGAAGAATATCACTTTGTTTCAAGTCTAGCATTGATAACAAATAGTTGGGCCAGTGTATTACTTTGGGTGAGTGATGTTTAAAGAAAGGATG
Organism: Pinus taeda; assembly: GCA_000404065.3. Classification (NCBI taxonomy): domain Eukaryota; kingdom Viridiplantae; phylum Streptophyta; class Pinopsida; order Pinales; family Pinaceae; genus Pinus; species Pinus taeda. The sequence continues at coordinate 102,037 of APFE031636436.1, forward strand.
AATAGAGAAGGAAGTTGATCATCAGGTTCGAGACCTGATCCATGTTGCAGCAAATCCGAAGATAGAATTAAGAGAAGATTCTTGCCTTAATATTGTAGTCAACTTAGTTAAAGGATATTTATATTGATCTTTGAAATTTTGTCAAGATAATATTTTATAAGAAGAATTATCGTGGGTTTTCCTCTCATGTTTGGAGAAATTTTTTCCCTTGTTTTTGCCTATATGTTATGTTATTGCTCTTTTGTTTATTATGCATGATGCTTGGTTAAGGAAGTTTACACACATACATATATGATAATTCTTTTTTGAATGAATGAAAGGATGAAATACTTCACAAGGAATTATCTAAGAAAAAAAAATCATTAATATATCAAGACTTTAGATTTCTGAACAATTATTACCTTCAAACATATGGGATTCCAAACATTGTTTTCTACTCTTTCATTGATCATGTTGATGCACTATTGTACAATCATTTCTCTCCTATTGTTGGTTGCATCTATTTCATCAATGTGCACTCTATTTGATACTTTTATCATAAGTTTTTGCAACCTCACTATTTTAATATTCCATCCATGTGTCTTATCTTTTTCACTCTTCTATAGTGTCATCTTCATTATTCTGAGTTATTTTTTCTTCTTATACATTTCTTGCTAAAATTTTGCTCGTCTCATCCTTCACTTTATGTCATTTTATTTGACATCTTGCTTTATGTTATTATGGCTTCCCTTTGAACCCATGTTATGAATATCAGTAGCCATCTTCATCATTTCTTAATTTAATTTATCATGTCCACTTGTACACTACATCCAAGCCTCTGCAATAACAGGTTACTCCTTAACATGTTATTATACCTTACCAAGTTTTCTTTGAAGGAAACCTTTTGGCATTCTTGGTTCTCTCATATAGAACCTCTTGAGTTTCTTCGTTCCTTTTATGCTATTACAAATACTCACCTCCTCTAAGAACATCCACTTTTACTCCTTCCAACCTTAGTTGTAACTTATAAATGTCCTTTTCAAAAAAATTTAAAATCTTCCTCTTTTATTGATTACAATTCTCATATTTTAATCATCCTCCTAAGTATCACCGTAATAAAAACTTTGCCTCTGAAATTACATGAAAACATAAAAACCATTTACCTTTTTCTTTGACTTCATTTGAACATCCACGCTAACGAAACCATGCCTCCTATCAATTCAACTTGTTAGTTTTCTTTTCCAAGTTTCTTTGTAAACATGAACTTTCTTGTTGTAGATCTAAAATATTTCATACCACTCTAATGCAAGAAAAAATTACTTTTCTTGCAAAATTTTAACCTCTTCTAATTTGAGATGTTGATGCATTGTTGAGTTGAAGGTGCTCATACAACTTCTTCTATAACTCTCTCATTCTGTAAGGTAATTCACATAGACACCTCCTAATCCACGCAAAGAAATTTTTTTATCATCAACAAGTCCTCTAGTTGTTTTTCTAAATTTATTCACACTAAAATCTATAATCTGTCACTAAATTCATCTAATTCATCAGGACTTCTACAAGATTTGGTGCCTAAATAGATTCTACCCAAATTCAATCTTTGATCTTAGCAACAATTTTAAATGGAATTCTATCCTAAAGGGAGGTATGTGTGAAGAAGATTTACTAGTGGAGCAAAGGTTTAGGAGGGATAGAAGAGCCCTAAACCTCCCACACATGAGAACGTACAGGTCATAATTATGGTTGTGTTACAATCCCATGTCATCTTCTTGCTTGAAGTTGATTTGAGGAGAAAAGGATTTTGTTGTGAGCCTAGAAGGATGCTTCTAGCATAACAAAGTGAGGAGGAGATTACTAGATGAATAAGATCAGTCCCACATGGAAAGAAAGAGACATATTCAAATTATATGTTATTGATCAGTCCATGTGTATGAAGAATATCACTTTCTTTCAAGTCTAGCATTGATAACAAACAATTGGGCTAGTGTATTAGTTTGGGTGAGTGAAGTTTAAAGAAAGGATGAAGGAAGAAAGAAGTTGATCAACAAGTTCCAGAACTGATCCATGTTACAGCAAATCAGAAGATAGAATTAAGAGAAGATTCTCACCTTAATATTGGAGTCAACTTAGTTAAAGGATATTTATATTGATCTTGGAAATTTTGTCAAGATAATATTTTATAAGAAGAATTATCGTGGGTTTTCCTCTCATGTTTGGAGAAGTTTTTTCCGTTGTTGTTTCCTATATGTTGATTTATTGTTCTTTTGTCTATTATGCATGATTCCTAGTTAACGAAGTTAACACACATAAATATATGATAATTCCTGTTTGATTGAATGAAAGGATAAAGTACTTCACAAGAAGTTATCTAAGAAAGATAAATCATTTAATATATCAAGGGTTTAGATTTCTGAACCTTGTATCAAAGGGTTGGTAGCACATAGAGGAAAGGCTGATAAAGAACATTAAAGAAGAGGTAAGGCAATTGAAGTTGAAGGGAAAGATAGATTTAGATCCACATTCTGAAACTCCAAGATTTGTCAAAGATCTATCATTCGAGCATATATACATCTCACTTTAGTTGAAGAGCAGATCCTCAAGGATAAATCAAGCAAACCTCAGGTTCAGTCACATTCAAGGACAGTCAAGCTTCCTCAATCTCATTCAATGTAGCCATCTAAAATCAAGATTCAGGAATCATCACATCAAGTAAGTATCTTATTCATTTGAGCAAGACTAATTCTTTAAAAGGATGTCTTCTTGCAAGTGAAGAAATAAGTTAGTTCGAGTTATCATCTCCTTTGCTTGGAAGAAGAGAACTGACCTCAATTTGAAAGAACAAGAAGTTATTTATTATGTACAAAATGAAATTGGTTCCCCTTCTGATAGTCAAGAATTGGCTAAGCATAACAAGAACGAAGTGAGAGCTCAAAAGATTCTCATAGTATATATTAAGTACTCTTTGATTCCTTATGTCGCCAAGCTTGAAACAGGTAAGGAAGTCTACGACAAGTTGATAGATTTATTCTCTGCCAACACTGTTGGAGAAGGAATCTCTCTAAAGAATGAGTTATAGAAGATGAATATCATCATGGAAGAAGGTATGGCTTCATATTTCATGAGCATCTCTAAAATAAGTGATTAGTTACAAGAACAAGGAGAAATCATATATGATTAATCGATGCTTACGATAGTGCTGAATGCACTACCTGAGGAATGTGGAACTTTAGAGCCAACATATGGGCTAAGGTGGCATCCTAATGCAATGATCTATGTAAAATATGAAAGGTGGAAGAAGCCCAATTAAAAGCCAAGGAAGATATTGCGATTGGATCCAAAGATCAAGCATTTTCTATCAGGTTTAAGAGAAAAGGGAAGTTTGAAAAGTTTGAGAGATCTAGTCACTAGCAATATCCCCTGAATGACATGTCAAAGCATCAATGCTTTGAATGTCACGAATATGGACACTATCCAAGAGATTGTCCCAAGAGAAATAAGAATGGAAAGAGGAAACATGAAGCAACTCATGTCAATCAGGAAATTCAAGAAAATGAGAAGAAGCCGAAGAAGGATGAGGCTTAGGACAGTTATTATGAATAAAAACTCACCTCTTCTTTTCTTTCATAGGTCTTATTTACCATAGAATGTTGTGATTCATGAACATTCTTATTTTTTGTTTAAGTAAATCTTTTAAAGAATGAACTGACTATGGCTAAATGAGGATATGTTGAATCCTCTAGGGATATTGTTAATTGTTATGATTAATGTATATTGCATTTATTTATGTATGGATTCTAGGTAGAAATGAAATTTCTGTGTAAAAAATTGTAAGATGAGAACATCGTGGTTCTCTGAATATTTGAATAATTTCTACAGGAAGATATCCTCTATAAGAATCCAGGTCAAAATGATGGTACCAAGAGAGCCTGTAAAGATCCAGTCAACTTTGTTTAACATCAAATATCTCCCAAGAATTAAGCTACAAGAATCATAGTATGATTCAAGACAAATGAGGTATGTATACTTTTTTTAAATATTATAATATCATATCACATGGTTACAGGTAGCTTGGATCAAGCATGATCTAGAGAAACAAGATCTCATCGTATGGAAGGTTTAAACTTGAAATCAACATAATATGTCATGAAGTATGATGTAATTGACTACAATTAAGGAACTCTGATTGGAAGCCTCTAGGAATGAAGGGTGTGAGGATAGTAGAGATCATGAAATAAGCAACCATGACAAAGTTAGTCAAAGTCTAGAGAACTAAGAAGATTTGAAAATGAAATATCCTAGAAAGATATGGAGACTGATAGAAGTTTGAAAGGATGAAGACCCTTGAGAGTAGATATCTTTGGGACATATGTCAGCATGTATCCAGCTTGTTGATACCTACAGGCAGATGTCACTCAAAAGAGGCCATAACAAAAAATATAATATGTGACATGTTTTTGGTTTCTGCCTTTTTGGATAAGTCTGGGTATGTGTGGAGGTCCTTTGTGAGAAGATTTTTAAAGGATGTCACCACTATATACCTCATGATATAAAGAAATCACTAATGAATGAAAGGTAGATCTAGATGGCCCTATGATGGAAGCCCTAGATGCATATCCAAGGAGGATACTTTCTAGGAAGGAAGGAATGCCATGATGAATGGTTGAACGCTACATATGAAGAAATTGATGACATCAAGGTGTTGGATCATCAGCCAACTAGAAGACCTTATAAAGTACTGATGATAGAGTCCCTGTTTAAGAGGGAGCTCTTGAAGATTCCTATGAGTAAAGGAACATGAGTAAGTTTCTGAGTAAAGAGTAGCTTGGAGTTCATCCCTGGTTAAGAGGGAGGCTTAGACAAGACATTCTTGTCTTTAGTTTGGAAGAAGGAATGGAGGATTGTAGAATCATCTGGCATACAACACCCTTTGAGGATGTGGTAGGGAATCCAAGAAAAGAGTGGGAAAGCAGACGGATATCGTGGAGGGTTGGGAACCCAATATGGGAATTGTCCTAGTATGACATACTCGGATAACACCCTAGTGGGTATGAACCTAAGAGAGACAATGATGAAGTGTGTCTATCAGTCATTGGTCTCATTAACATTGTTCTCTGAGCTAAGTGAGACATAGAGATATTAGTGAAGGCCTTGCTATGTGATAATAATGTTAGTTGAAATGATGTTATAAATGATGGATTGCAAATCCAATATTCTTATGATAATTCTTCTGTGAACATGAAAAATTGTCGAATGATCGTGTATGTATAAATACCTCCAAAGTTAAGAGGGAGTGTTGAAGAAAGTGTAACTAGGTTTAGTCTTCATAAAGGCACATGCCAATGAAAATGATGTAATTTGTATCTAGAAATATTTCTGAATTTGAGTAATGGCTTTCATGCTAAAAACGTATTTGTTTTAGTAGCTCTCATCATGAGCTCTAGGTTAGGTGATAGGTTTGTGTCATTGATGTAAATTTTTACACTTGAAAATGTATAATGTATGACTCCAAGGTCAAGGGAAAAATCACATGGAAAAAATCCTCCAAGTTCAAGATCAAATGGCTAGTGAAAAACTCCTCCAATAAAATATAAAAGTAGCAATATATTTTCGGCCTAAATGTATTTATGTATGTCCATTCAGTTGGCTACATATCATTATGTAAGTTGGACAAAACTCAAGTTATGGCGGGCTGATGAGAATCACTAAGGAAACTATAAATATGGGTCTCTCATCTCTCATTAGGACACACTCACAAGATCAATTTGGTCTCAATCCATGTGAAGAAGTTTGTCTAAGGGTGCGAGCTAAAGGAGAAGATCAATGAGTAGAAAAGAAGTTTATTCTGTCACGCATAACTCTAGGAAACTCTTCCACATGTTCGAGGCTAGGGAATCATTCTATCTTCCCTCGTTTTCAATGAAAACATGTGGTCATGGGTCTATTCTAAAGGTAGGTATGTGCGAAGAAGATTTACTAGCGAATCAAAGGTTTAGGAGGGATCAAAGAGCCCTAAACCTCCCACACCTGAGAAGGTACAGGTCATAATTAGGGTTGTGTTATAGTCCTATGTCATCTTCTTACTTGAAGTTGATTTGAGGCCAAAAGAATTTTATTGTGGGAGTAGGAGGATGCTTCTAGCATAGCGAATCAAGGAAGAGATTACTATATGAATAAAATCAGTTCCAAATGGAAAGAAATAAACATATTCAAATTATATGTAAGGGTTACTGATCGGTCCATGTCTATGCAGAATATCACATTGTTTCGAGTCTAGCATTCATAACAAACATTTGGGATAGTGTATTACTTTGGGTGAGTGAATTTTAAGGAAAGGATGAAGGGAGAAGAAAGTTGATCAAAAATTTCTAGACCTGATCCATGTTGCAGCAAATCAGAAGATAGAATTAAGAGAAGATTCTCACCTTAATCTTGGAGTCAAGTTAGTTAAAGGGTCTTTGTATTGATCTTGGAAATTTTGTCAAGATAATATTTTATAAGAATAATTACCATGGGTTTTCCTCTCATGTTTGGAGAGGTTTTTTCCCTTGCTTTTTCCTATATGTTGTGTTATTATTCTTTTGTTTATTATGCATGATGCCTGGTTAATGAAGTTAACACACAAACATATATGATAATTCTTGTTTGAATGAATGAAAGTGTCAAATACTTCACATGAAATTATCTAAGAAAGAGAAATCATTAATATATCAAGATTTAGATTTCTCAACAATTATTACCTTCAAACATATGGGATTCCAAATATTATTTTCTAGTCTTTTATTAATCATGTTGATGCACTCTTGTACAATAATTTCTCTCCTATTGTTGGTTGCATGTTTTCCATCAATGTGCACTCTCTCTGATACTTTCATCATAAGCTTTTGTGACCAATCTATTTTAATATTCCATCCATGTGTCTTATCTTTTTCACTCTCCTGTAGTGTCATCTTCATTATTCTGAGTTATTTTTTCTTCTTCGCCACTTGTTGGTGAAATTTTGCTCGTCTCATCCTTCGCTTTATGTCATTTTCTTTGACATCTTGTTTTATGTTATTATGGCTTCCCTTTGAACCCATGTTATGAATATCAGTAGCCATCTTCATCATTTCTTAATTTAATTTATCGTGTCCACTTGTACACTACATCCAGTCCTCTGCAATAACATGTTACTCGTTAACATATTATGATATGTTACCAAGATTTCTCTGAAGGAAGCCTCTTGGTATTCTTAGTTCTCCAATATAGAACCTCTTGAGTTTCTTTGCTCCTTTTATGCTATTGTAAATCCTCACCTCCTCTACGAACATCCACTTTTACTCCTCCTTCCAAACTTAGCTGTAAATTCTAACGTTCTTTTCAGGAAAAGAGTTAAAATGTTCCTCTTTTATTGCTTACAATCCTCGTATTTTAATTATCCTCCTCAGTATAACTGTAATAAAAAACTTTCCTCTGAAATTACTTGTAAACATAAAAACCATTCACCTTTTTGTTTGACTTCATTTCAACATCCACACTAACGAAACCATGCCTACTATCAATTCAACTCATTAGTTTCCTTGTCCAAGTTTCTTTGTAAACATGAAATTTCTTGTCGTAGATCTACAATCTTTCATACCACTCTGGTGAAACAAAATTTTACTTTTCTTGCAAAATTCTAACCTTTACTCATTTGAGATGTCAATGCATAGTTGAGTTGAAGGTGCTCATACACCTTCTTCTATAACTCCCTCATTCTGCAGGGTAATTAACACAAACACCTCCTAATCCACACAAAGAAAATTGTTTATAGTCAACAAGTCCTCTACTCGTTTTTCTAAATTTATTCACATTGAAATCAATAATCCAACACCGAACTCATCTAATTCATCGAGACTTCTACAGAATTTGGCACCTAAATAGATTTTACCCAAATTCATTCTTCGATCTTAATGAAAATGTTAAATGGAATTCCATGCAACTCTAGTCTAAACAAGTCCTACAAATCTCATTTAATCTCCTTACATTTGCTAACACATATGCATTATTTTCCATTACGGATATTGCATATATTTTATTAGTTTTAATATAACTCTCATTCATAAGCTCAATTGTATTACAACAACACACTAATTTAGAGATGAAAATTCATGCTAACTCATATTTCACATATATAGGAATTCTTCAAGCGATCATGCGTGTGGATAATTCATAGACAGAAAGTATGATATACATGCATCTATCTTTACAAAGGAACTCTCTCATTCATCTCTTAGCCTAATTCGACATTATTTTGGGTATCCTCTCTTTTTCTCATACTTACTCTCCTTCTTTTTTTTCATGTAGGCTTACAATAGATACAATTTATAAACATCACATACTTTTCTATATCCTAAAATAACTCCATAAATTACTCCATATATTCAATTTTTGTAAATCCTAAAACGAGTCCATCTATCCCTAGAATTTCAGTTTTACAAGCAATATTTGATTTTAACATATCAACAAAATCTTACCTATCCAAATAACTCCTAGAATCATGACTCAGTCACTTAGATTTCCTAGAATAAATCAACTCAATATAATATTTACAAAGAAGAATATGGATTCTTATCAAAATGTCAAAGTCTCGCTTTTAGAAACATTCTCCACGAAAAGGCTTGATGGTTTAGAAGCTCTAATGCTCCCACATCCTTGTTCCTCCATATGGATTTCCACAGTTCACTTTGAGTGATGAAAGTATATGCTTATAGTACCAGGATATGGACTTTATTGATTACAATGTTTTTCAATTCAAAGTTAAGTATTTGGAGTAAGACGTTGAAGAGCTCATCCAGTGATTGAGATTGAGTCAAGTCATCAGTAAAAGTATTGGAGTATGTGGTTCCTACTTATTTTGTCTGTGATGAGTTTTAGAATTATTGGTCGTTTAAAATTAGAAATTGTTACTTTACATGTGGTGGTTATATTTTGTTAGTTTAAGATATATTCTCCAACTAATTAGCTTCCTACATTTATAAGTAGTTGAGATATTTTTATGTATCTAAAATCATTTATAATATTAAAATGTAATTATTATTTTATTATATTTATTACATTACATTAATCTATAAAAATAATAACCACAATTAAAATTTTAACCTACATTAAAGCTTTAATTTACCATTCTAAAATGACTAAAATAACACTACTGCAACACTACACAATGAATCTACCATTTTAAAATTCCTGAAGTAACACCACTGCAACACTAAAAGATGACCTGAGACAAAGGTGGAATTTGAAACCCAGTACAATCAACGAATATATGGTTTTCCATAAATTTGTCACTTTTATGATTGACCAGTAAGTGTTTTCAACGTAGCTTCTTGTAATAGGAAAGTCAAATTCGATCGCTTAATTGCATATGAAACAACTGAATGTAACTTTATGTAAAGTAAAATTTAAATTAAAAAAATTACAATTTTAAAAACATCCGCATTTTCTGCTCTCCGCTAATGTTGACTAAATGAGAGACCCAGAACACTTCCTTCCTGCTATTTCCGTGCCCTGTTTATTGGCGTGCATGAAAACCACCGCATAGATCCTATTAATTTCAATATGTATTCCTGTAGATTTCATTATTCTTTTTACATATCACATCTTGCAATCCCCAGCCTTAACCACGCTATAAAATAAAATAAAACAAGATCCCGTATGGAATAAATCTGAATTAGAAATTGATGCAGGCAAACCCGCATAAACCAGGATCTTCAATAACTATGCATATGAGAATGCATTTCAACTATTAACCGAATCAAAAACTCAATTTCCGGAAATTTTCACACATCCGTATGTTCTACGAACTCCATTCGATTCACAATCTTTCACTCAATAATTACTATTCCTTATCTCCATTTAATAGGCTTTTAAAAATTATAAAACTAATTGAAGATCACACCAACCATATGCACACAAAAATATGAGAATAATTAATTAAGAAATAAAATAATATTTACAAGAGAAATCACGGCCTATTCATGGCCTCTTATTCCTCATACTCACTCCCTCTCTCTCACTCTCTCTCACTCTGATCTTCAATGTCCTTGAGGCTTCCTAATTTATAAAAAATAAGCATGATCTATAATCACTCAACTAAAAGCTCTAAGTGTTTACATGCAATGCATACACATGGTAAAAAGCATCTTGAGACTTTTTCCCATCTTTTTCCCTGTTCGAAAATAGAAAAGTCTTCCTTATCCACATCTATTGCTTTTATGCCTAAAAACACTCCTTATTTTATTAAAAATAACAAAATATTTAAAATAATCACACCCCCCTTTTTATTCCATATTTACAGATGAAGAGGGTCTTGATGCTCCTGCATCATACACCCAACCTTAAAATTAATCATGATCTCTTGATCATGTGCCTGGATCCCATACTTTATGCTGCAAGTCATCATTTGCCGCTGCTTTTGTCTGTTGTTCTTCTCCAGGTCTCCATATTTTATGCTGTCTATCTCCACTAGCTGCACTTTCATAATCTGTCTCTGTTTTCATCTTGTTGCTGCTTTCGCTGCTTCTCTTCCTTGCTGATGTTTCCTGCTGAGATGCTTTTAACATGATTCTTCTAATGAGCTCAATTTCTTTGTTCAATAACTCTTCAGACTGCTGATTTCTTGCTTCTATGCTTGTTTCTGTTCTGACTGCCACCCAATCATCCATGCCCTCTTGTCTTCTGGAACAAAAAACCTTTTCTCCCTTCAACTGAGTCAAATGTTCTTCACCAATACCTGCATTCACAAAACACTCGTTAGAATAAAAGTCATAAGGCTTCAGTGCCTTATTTCCCTCTGCCAGCATTTCAGTGTACTGATTCCAATCATTCTTGAGATTATCACTCAGTTTATCCCCAGCAACATCTTCTCTGAGAATGCATCTGTATCCTGGTTCATAAAAATAAACCTCTTTATCTTCGTTCATCTCTGCCTTTATATTCTGGATTCTTATCTTCTGTACTTCTAGCCTCTTCTCTAGAACATTTAACTCCTGCCATAAATCTGTCATCTCCTTTGAGAAGATTTCTGTACAATCTTCAATACTTTCATAATCCAAGCTTCCTGTTATTACCATCTCATCACCTGCATTCATACATAAACTCTCAGTTTTCATAAGATGCTCAACAGTATCAACTGTTACTTCTCTTATCTGCACTTCAAACTGATTCACTTCTTCTGCATCCATAAGAATAGTTTCACAAGATGGCACATCCTCCTCAGTAAAACATGTCATCACATCACAATTGTCAGCTACAAAAATATACGGTTTTACATTATCCAGCTGATCTGGATTTACCCAATAACTCAAAAAATCATCAATGATTTTGTCCTTTTCTGTTTCATCAATGGAAACCTCCTCTGCACCTGCAAACATACACAACTCATCAGCTTTAAAACCACAAGACTTTTTAGTCTTGACTGCTTTCTTCAACACTTCCCTTTGATCAGATCTGCATGTGGAATCTTCAAATTTAATCTCTGGCACAAGAACTCTAAGCCCCTTTTTCAACAAGGCAATCAGAATTTGCCTCAACCTCCTCTGCAGTTGTCGCCAAATCACTCTCTTTCCTTTCAGTGGAAAGAGCCATTTTCCTTTTTGCTTTTCCTGCTCTTGCAGCCGTTTTTCTAGCACCTGTAATTGTGCCTTTATTTCTGCAATCTCTCTTTCTCGAACTCCACCATTCACCTCATCTCTGTGGCATTTCTTTGAACCTCTTCCTCTGTCTCCTTTATGACTTTTAGTAGCCTTCTCCATCGCCATAAGTTCTTCAGCTATGCGTTGCATGAAGCCTCTGCCACAACAAGCTCTCTTGCTGCCACTTACCTCACCAATCCTTCCCTTTGGATCTGGTCTTTTGGTAATCATAGTTCCTCTGCTGGAACCTTTTGAGCATCCTCCACTGCTCCTGTAGGCTTCTCCCATCTACAACTTTATTCAACCTCTGTTGAATCTTCAGGTTTTGCCACATTCACTTCTCCTTCCTCCCGCTGAGATTTCTTCACTCTTCCTGTAAATCAAAATTCATCAGTCCGAAAATCATCACATGCAATTAACAAAAACACTTGAACCTTCAAAAAGAGCTGCTCCGACTCTGATACCACTTGATGCAGGCAAACCTGCATAAACCAGGATCTTCAATAACTATGCATATGAGAATGCATTTCAACTATTAACCGAATCAAAAACTCAATGTCCGGAAAATTTCACACATCCGTATGTTCTACGAACTCCATTCGATTCACAATCTTTCACTCAATAATTACTATTCCTTATCTTCATTTAATAGGCTTTTAAAAATTATAAAACTAATTGAGATCACACCACCACCATAATGCACACAAAAATATGAGAATAATTATTAAGAAATAAATAATATTTACAAGAGAAATCAGGCCTATCATGGCCCTCTTATTCCTCAAACTCACTCCCTCTCTCTCACTCTCTCCTCACTTTGATCTTCAATGTCCTTGAGGCTTCCTAATTTATAAAAAATAAGCATGATCTATAATCACTCAACTAAAAGCTCTAAGTGTCTACATGCAATGCATAAACATGGTAAAAAGCATCTTGAGACTTTTTCCCATCTTTTTCCCTGTTCGAAAATAGAAAAGTCTTCCTTATCCACATCTATTGCTTTTATGCCAAAAACACTCCTATTTTATTAAAAATACCAAAATATTAAAATAATCACACATATATATATAATAATATCTATATATATATATAATAAATTATTATTTTTAATAGGGGGGGAGCAGAGAGAGAGAGAAGAGAGAGTTACAGAATCATTAATCAAGATGATATCATACTTTCATGACATGGGGTCGATTCCAATCATTACCATTGTAACCTCTAAGTATTATTATTTCCCACAAAAGAAGGAAACACAAGTTTGTGTCGATGGATTGAACTTGAGAATTTCATCACTTACATAAATTTATATATCATGAGCTTTCCAAGTGAGAACTACACCAAGGGGGTATTTTTTTCTCTATTATTTTTTAAAACAGTTTTTTTGAGTTAAAGATTCTATTAATTAATCAAAAGAATACAACATTATAGTTATGGTGTTGACCTCATCTACCACAATGGAAACTAGACCAATGAAAAAACCATAAATCCTTATATAATGATACATGAAGACTAAAAAGAAGAGTCAAAAATACAAGATTTTTGGTCCAAAAGATGTTGCAGTCTAGCTTCTCATCTAGGATAATCATAAAAGCAAAAAATTCAAAATGGAAACCAAATAAATATCACCTAGTCATTCCAATGGAAATATGTTCCAACGAAGAGGGTAGCCATTGTAAACAAGTGTGAAACTAGTCTAGTCCTAGAGTGAAGCGGAAGGAAGCAACTAGATCTAAGAGTTTCCAAACATTATATCATGGCATTCTTGTTGTTGAGGTGGCTCATTTCAGCGAGGAAAACATCACAAAATAAACAAATTCTAATCAAATGGATTGATGAGAATTGTGATTTAATGAGTTGGAGTTATGAATTAAAGCCATATCATGGAAGAACCGAAATAGAACTAGAGGCAACATACAACCATAATGTCTAGCAAGTGTTTAGCATGATGGCACCCAGTTGTATTAAACATTCCTGGAAGTGGTTGTTTGGCATGTCTCCTCACTTGAATGTTGGGATTGATAGTGGCATCCTGCCTCCCATGTGTTGCCTCCCACACCACCCCATACATAGGATAAAAATTATTTATATGTGGTTATAATATAATATTATTTATTTATTTATAAATGAAATTCTTACACGTAATTATAGTAATGGGTTGTGATTTTATTATTATTATTATTATAAAATTTCATTATATATAAAGAATCGTGATAAAGTCATGATAATTAAGTCCAAAAAATAAGCTATGATAATTTCATTTATAATAATAGTTACTTGGAGAAGGTTTCTCCCATTCATCATTATCTCAATTGGAATTATAGCATTGAAAGAAATATAGTTGGAGACTAGAAAGCTTATTATAGGCTTGAAAACAATTGTAAATTAATATATCTTTAGGAATGGAGTGAAAAAGAGTTCCTCTTTGAGGCTCTTGTCACCCCTGTAATTTTATATGGATGCAAGGTTTGGGGTCAATGTAGTATATCTAGAGCTCATGGAGCAAGATTGTGCTGACCCAAAAGCAATTTATAACCTACAACCAAAATATTAAAAGAAATACTCCCTATCATATTCTCCTGATTGAAGCTAGCCCTCCCCCCATTGAAAACATGACTATGATTAAGTGTCTCGTGTGTAAGAAGAAGCTATGCCAAGAGGTTTGCTAAAATTGCTTCTAACTCTAGCCAAAATCCCCACCTCCAACTCAAGCGAGGCTCGCATAAGGATGCCCAATCTTGACTAGATCATTGGCCAGGGGGGTGTAAAAGAGACAATCTTGGAGAATAAGGATAATATTAAAAATAATATTACTTCCAAATTTAATGATAAGTTGTGGGATGATAACAAGTTAGTGGGAGAAAGGAAGCTAAGATATTATAAGGAGGTGATCAATCTCAACCTTGACAATGAGAACTATTTTTTTGTCTTGAACAATGCTAAGGAGAAAATGAGCATTACCAAGATAAGAAGTAATTCTCATGACCTTCGAAGTGGAACAGGGTATTGACTAATTCCCAAAAGAACTTGGAACAAAATAATCTATCACCTTTGTGATAATAAGAGGGTTGAAGATGAAAAATATTTAATTCCCAAACAACTTGGAACAAAATAACCTATCACCTTTGTGATACTAAGAGAATTGAAGATGAAAAACACTTAATTCCCAAAACAACTTGGAACAAAATAATCTATCACCTTTGTGATACTAAGAGGGTTAAGATGAAAAACACTTTCTCTTGGATTCTCAGCTCTTACTCAAATCCATTCTAATTTTAAAAATCTTTGTCACACTACCAACCTTCATGACTTGTTAAATCAACAAAAGATGTAGAATTTTCTCTACAAATCAACTAGCTCACTAATATCATGTAGAAATTTCACCTGCAGATCAAACTGATATGTGCAATGTACTAAAGCATAATACTAGATCTATATCTACCATAAACTTTGCGGAAGCTAATCAACCATAAGCAACATGAAGCATGAACACATATAACTGATAAGAGGGAATCAATCAATAACACAGAATATATCACTGGGGAAAGCACCAACATAAAACCCCAACATTGTATTATCAATCAAGTGTAGATCCTCAACAACATACAAAAAGAATCAGCTCAATAGCTATCTTGCTCTCTCTATAATCAGAAGATCCTGATGATCTTCAATAAGAAGATGAAAATCATGGGCTACCTAGGCCTCATTATATAGGCTGAAAATTGGCCTAAGCATACATGTTGTCACATCAGGTCCACCTACGTAGTCATAGAAGAAAATAGATTTCTTCCTCATGCAAGGAATACTTACTAGAAATATCCTAGCATCTGATAGTACACTGTCCCTCATCTGATCTCAACTGAGTCTTTGTCTGAACTTCCATGCATCAGTTATTCATGAGAAAATACTCAGTTATCAGTTGTCACATGCATGCAAGCATTAACAAACTGAATATAGAAAATTTAACAACTTGTTAAATAATCTCACTGGACTTGACTAAGTTAGACTAAGTCAATTGATCCTCTCAATATAGAACTAAACCTTATCTCCTTTAATCAAAGGATAAATTCCTAAATCAAGAGAGAAAATAATTGCATGATCTCACAAAGACTTCTAGTTTAATTTTCCATAACTAATTAACTCATGGAGATTAATTAATTAATATTTTAAACTGCTGGTAAGACCAAATTCGTTTTTACTTCCTATAGTTAGACTAGGGACTGCTAAAAATATGAAGGGACCCACAAATGCTATTTTTAAAAGTTTCTATTTTTAACAGTTTCACCTCTCACCTAAGGTGTCCAATGACCTCACTAGCCAAATTGCTATTTTTAGAAATGCTATTTTTAGGACTTCTATTTATAGCACATTTTAAATTTAACATTTCTTGTTGCACATTTTTCAACAAAAGAATGTTGATTTAAGAATGTTTCTCACCTTCTTTTCTATCATATAAATAAAATATTAAAGAATCTCAAATAATATACTTTCTTAAAATCCAATAAACCATATAAATCTTAGTAAATGTTAATCCTCATTGTCATCAATTTTTAATATAATTAAATTTATCTTTATATAAAATATTTATATTTTTGAAGTTAATATATTTATTTTTCCTGGATTTATTATTATTTTTCAATTAATAAAAATTATATAAAAAAAATAAATTTAAATAATACATCATCTTTATTATAAAAATAATTTTATTAACTTAATGTGATTGTGATTAAACTTTTGTAGAAGTAGAAAATTAAGGTTTTTCGAAATTTAATATGTAATTAGCAAAACAAGATTAAAGAAAGGTATTTGATTTACACCTATTTACACCACATTGATTACTCAAATCTATTTACACCACATTGATTACTAAAACCTATATCACCAGGTTCGATGAATTTTAAAACCGAAACCAAAGCAAATTGAATTTATTCATTTAATTTCGCCAACAAAATTCAAATTGAACACAAATGGAATCTGCAAATAATAATTCGAATGAACACAATTGCTAATCTGGAAAGAATTTTTGAAAGGGTTCAACTAGAATTTAGTCCCATTTTTTTTAAGAGATATATGGCTTCTTGAAATTTTTTTATGCGTAGCTGAAATTTAAGTTGTAAATTTATACCAAAAAATAGCATAACTTCAAAAGTGTTTTAAAATCATAATTTAAAATAATATAACTTATTTATTTATAGTGTATTATAAATGTATAATAAAATATAAATTATATCTATATATAGAGGAATAGAGGAATGGTTTTATGATGATGATGATGGTGGTTAATGTCTACTAAGGCCAAACTTTGGTCTATCAGACTTAAAAAACAATTATTATTTAGTTTGATTTAAGATTTTATTCTTATGTTCAAAAAGTTAGGAGAGAAGTCTCAAGAAGTCACTATAATTTTGAGATTGACATCGTAAAAGGCTAGGAAGGTCAGTATTGCAACAAAGATTATGAAGCTGAGATCTAATATGGTTGTACGCGAGGCACTCTAAGAGGAAGTGATTTTCATCCTCGATGTTCATATTCTCACACAGATGGCAGATCCTTTCTATCCATGGTGTTTTAGGAACTGCTCAGGTCAGTATTGCAACGAAGATTATGAAATTGAGATCTAATATGGTTGTACGCGGGGCACTCTAAGAGGAAGTGATTTTCATCTCGATGTTCATATTCTCACATAGATGGCAGATCCTTTCTATCCATCGTATTTTAGGAACTGCCCAACGACCTGTTTTACTATGGAGCTCATGAGAGTTCATTCTAATCTTGGCTATATTAATTTTCTTCTTTCAGAAAGTTAAAACAGAGAAATACTTTTAATCTTCTAGAGTGGGGTTGATGACCTCCTTATAATATCTTAATTTTCTTTTCGCTGCTAAATCTTTCTCACACCACATTTTTTCTTTGAACTTAGAAGTAACAATATTTTTAATGTTATTAATATTTTGCAATGCAACATTCTCTTCAATGTCCAAGGATTTAACCAGTGTCTTTATACCAACCTCATTTGAGCTTTAAGTCAATAATTTGAATTATAATATATAATTAATATTAAAATTATTTAATTTTTTTATTAAATTATTATTAAATTTAAATTTGTATCTCTTATTTATATGTTATGTGTATGTTTATATTTAAAATTTGAAATTATATTTAAATATAATTTATTTTTCTTTTATTATCTAAAGTATAAATTTAGTTTATATATTAAATATGTAATATACTATTTTTTAAATAAATTTTTTCCGTTAATAATTATAATAATGGATTACTATGTAATATCATAAATGTAAAGAGTTTCTGTGTTTGACGATATTGGTCTAACCCAGCGCAATGGCCCACGCTTTTACACGTCTGAATGTGAAGACGTGTCAACAAAATATCTCCCGTTCCCTTGCGTGGAGATCGTTTGCGGGATTTTTACAGTGGTTGGTAGCTATGAGTTTAATTTCGGCAATTAATGATCCGTCCTCTCGCCTCGATCCTCTATCCACTTGTTCTTTGTGCCAAAATCATCGATCCTTGTGGGTTATTTTGGACTGTTCCTTTGCGCTGAGAATGTTCGTGAGGGTTTCCTGGGTTTGCTCTATGGAACGCTGTCTTGTTTGCAATGGTGAGTATTGGTTGCCTTCTGTTGATGATGGTGCGCGAACTCTCCTCTGCTTGGTTTGCCTGTGAACTTAAGGGAAATGCTGCCCGAATGCTGTTGTCGCTCGACTCTGAAATGTGGGTTCGAACCTAGTAAGTCCTGTTGGTTATTCTCCTTATGCATGCGCGTGTTCTGTAAACAATTTTCAGTGGTTTGTGCTCATTGTAGTTTGCTTATGGTCTGCGAATATGCATGTATGGTTCAGTCAGGGTTTACTTTAGACGTTTCTCTCGTTTTATTATGGTTCTGGATATGCATTGTGGTTTAATTTTCCTTTCCGAGCTCCTGGTGTTTCTTGGCCCGAATCTGGGCTCAATCCTCACGCCTTCTGTTACTCTGGGTTTTCATTCTGTGGCATTGGTGTTTTTCCTGAGCACAGGACCACATTGGCGGTTGTTCATCGACTGGAACAGGTATTTACTCTCGTCGCTGCTTCAATTATGTCCTAATTCTTTTACTTTGACTTACCCTCCTGGCTCCTTTGGTCTCTAGTTATGCAACTTGTCCGGGACGTCGCTGTGGCTAAACTTCAACTCGGCTTACTCAGGTATTTTGGTGTTTTTTTGTTCTCCGCATGCAGTGGTGTATTTCCTCGAAGGGTTTTCCCCTTTTACACTTGTAACTCGGTTGATGTTGTTGGTTACAGGTCGTTGGTGGCGACCTGGGTACGCGAGTCCTCCAATCTCTGTTCGCACAGTAGACTGGTTCTCGGTAGGCCAGAATCCTCAAATTTTTTGGTTTGTCTCTTCGAAAGGTCGGTGACCACGGTCGCTGTAGGATGGTCTGTGGTTTTTGGTCGTTGTATGTACTTTGTTCTTGATGTGTCTTTCTCTGTCAATGTTGGATAAGGGTTGATAAGTGGGAAGGTCGTTGTTGTTATGGTCGAACCCTCGTCCAATGTTTTGATTTGTGACACCACTTCAGTCATACACTTAATATTATTGTGTTTGTGGAAATGAAATCCTTCGTATGCGCATGTATTGTGTTTGACAATGTTAAATAGGAATGCTTATCGATGGCTTTCGATTTTTCAATGGAATTTACAAATATTACACAGCAAGATTACCTTTGTTCTGTGGTCGTTTTCTGGGTACAAATGTTTTCCCGTGGTTGTCTCCTGTGTACAATTACTCGTCTTGGACTTCGGGTAATTATGCCTCTTGGTCCTTGTTCGACTATGTGCGGAAACACGTCCAATGCTTGGTGATAAATTGTATGTTCGTATTCAAGATATAGGACAGTATATTATACAGACATTCTCAATATGTTACTTTATCAAACTGTAATGAAAAATTGATATTAGAATGAACAGTAGAAATGTATATAGATGGACAATAGTTTTGAATGCTATCTGCTTATAGCTTGTTCGTTTTTATTTCTCTTCTTCTGCAATTACTGAACCCCTTTTCTCTGTTACATTTTGGCTTTTATGCCCTTCCATTTCAGTTGATTTTGCAGTTAATCAAACTGTCATAGAATTTAGTTACAAAGAGATCTTGTTATCATTAATAACCATATCTGCCTGACATTACAATATTTGTATGAACAGTTTTTCATTACTCTCCTAATTCAATGAACTATTCCCTAACTAATGTTCAAGCTACAATAATTCTAGTTATTTAATTAAAAATGTCTGAATTCACCAGCTCTGTAAAAACAAGTTAAAAGAAAACTATCTCATGAAAATGTAAAAATAAATAATCCAGTTGATCAATAACCTGCAAACCTGGTTGAGACTTTGCCCAGTTACGGCGAGTTGGATGCTCCTGCATTAGGCTCCCAGGGTAAAAAGAGATCATGACTCCGGTCCATGAGCTCCTCGACCGAAGTTCCTGTTTGCCCAATCTGCCTGGCGTCAAGCCATGAGCTATCCTCAATCGGACTGTTCTTCCACTTGACCAGGTACTGTGAGTAATTTTTCCGCCGAGTACGTCTAGCTACTTGAGTTTCGAGGATGCCTTCGATCTTAGGAGGTTGAACATAAGGCATCTTTCTCTTCCAAGTTTCTCCGTCTTCCTGGGTATTCCGTGTGGATTGTCCGGGTCCATATTTTTTTTTCCTCCGTGGGGTCGTTTGTGTACGGGAAAAGATCTTCTACATTAAAGATAGGTGAAATGCCTATTCCGGGTGGCAATTGTATCTCGTAGGCATTTGTCGAAAATTTTCGTAAAACTTTACAAGGTCCTATCTTTTTGAACTTCAGTTTATTGTATGTACCCTTAGGGAAACGTTCCTTACGTAAGTGTGCAAGGACTTCGTCCCCCAATTCAAACTGAACTTCCCTCCTCTTTAGATCTGCATGTTTTTTATATTTTAAGCTGTTGTCCTGTAATTTTGCCTTCACCTGTTCGTGTAAGTCTCTCATTGCGTTAGCAAAATCCTCTCCGTCTGCACTCCATCGTTCCTGTAAGCCAAGATCCCGAAGCTCATGCACTCCGCGAGGGTGCATGCCATATAGGATCTGAAAGGGACTGAGACCTGTGCTACGATTGGGTGAGTCGTTGTAGGCGAACTCCGCTTGCGCTAGCACCCAATCCCACATCCGTGAATTCTCCCCGACTAAGCTGCGTAACGGGTTTCCCAAACTCCTGTTCACAACTTCTATCTGCCCGTCGGTTTGCGGGTGATATGCAGAACTGTAGCTTAAGTGGGTGTTCATTTTTTTCCACAAGGTACACCAAAAATGTCTCGTGAACTTCACGTCCCTGTCTGAAAGGATGGTTTTTGGTAATCCATGTAACCTGACAATCTCATTAAAAAACAAGTGGGCCACGTGAGTGGCGTCACTAGTTTTCCAGCAAGGTATAAAATGTGCCATTTTTGAGAAACGGTCCACCACTACCATTACTGAATCATATCCCCTCTTTGTTTTTGGCAGTCCTAAAACAAAATCTAGACTAACAGAATCCCATGGCCTGCTTGGAACAGGTAATGGTGTATATAGTCCTGTGTTCTAGCTGTGCCCCTTCGCCAATTGGCACACCTTACACTTAGTCATAAAACGTTTTACGTCTCATCGCATTCTTGGCCAAAAATAGAAATGACTAAGTTTTTCTAGGGTCTTATCTATACTGAAGTGTCTAGCCAAACCCCCGCTGTGTTTTTCGCGAATAATATTCTCTCTCATTGAACAGTTGGGTATACACAGTTGTCCTCCTTTAAACAACAATTTTTCCTGTATATTATAATCCAACCAAGGACTGTTACCCCTTATCAAAGGGTTCTGGCACGCCTCATAGGCTTCACTGAAATCTGCATCTGTTTGGTAAAGGTTCCGTAAATGTTCAAAACCCAACACCTGTACAACGCTCTCCTGTAAAAGTAGAGCCTTTCTACTTAATGTGTCGGCCACCTTGTTTGCTTGCCCGCTAATGTGCTTCAGCACGAAGTTAAAACTCTGTAAATGCTCCACCCATTTGGCATGTTTATGGTTGAGTTTGTGCTGCTGCATTACATATTGTAGTGTAGAATTATCTGAGAATAGCACGAATTCATTCCCCAGTAAATAATGCCTCCAGTGTCTTAAGGCCTGTACAACTGCATAAAATTCTTTGTCATATGAGGAGTACTTCTGTCTACTCTCATTCAGCTTTTCACTGAAAAATGCCACAGGTCTGTCCTCCTGACTGAGTACAGCCCCGATCGCTGTCCCGCTAGTGTCACAACGTACTTGAAACAATTTCTGAAAATCTGGTAGCCTGAGGATCAACCTTTCAGTAATCTTTCTTTTCAATAACTGAAAAATTTTCTCTGCTGCTTCCGTCCACCGAAAAGGTTGGTTGGCCTTTTTGATGGTCTCCAGCATAGGTGCACAAATCCCGCTGAAGTTCTTAATAAACTTCCTATAGAAACTTGCCAATCCGTGGAAACTACGTACCTCAAATAAATTTTTTGGAGACGGCCAATTTACTATTGCTGCTACCTTCTCCGAATCCATCTTCAGTTCGTTTTCTGCTATCACAAATCCCAAATAAATTAATTCCCTCTGCAGAAAAGTACATTACTTCAACTTTATCAGTAGTTTGTTCTACTGTAGTTTCTCCACCACTTTGCGCACATGTCGAAAGTGTTCTTCTTTCGTCCCGCTGAAAATAAGGATGTCATCTAAATAAACTATCACAAATTTCCCAATATATTCTTTCAACATCTCATTCATTAGCCTCATGAATGTGCTGGGCATATTACTCAACCCGAATGGCATGACCAGCCACTCATACAGTCCCTCATTTGTTTTAAAAGCCGTTTTCCACTCGTCCCCCTCTCGTATCCGAATATGATGATATCTGCTTTTCAAATCTATTTTGGAGAAGTAAGCCGCCCCACTTAAACAGTCCATCATATCATCCATACACAGTAACGAAAATCTGTACCGGATGGTGATTTTATTGATGGCCCTTGAGTCGGTGCACATCCGCCATTCTCCTCCCTTCTTGGGGGTGAGGACTGTTGGCACAACACATGGGCTCAAACTTTCCCTTATTAAACCTTTGTCCAACAGTTCTTGCACCTGTTTCTTGATTTCCTCATTATCCTTGGGGCTCATTCGATAGGCTGCTTTATTTGGTAAGCTGGCTCCGGGTATAAAATCAATGTGGTGACTAATACTCCGCTTGGGGGGCAACTTGTCTGGCAAGTCATCCACTACTATATCTGTAAATGCTTCCAACATTTGTTATATCTCTATGGGAAAATCTATTATTTCTGTGTGTAAGAGAACGGTCCTTGTTTTCTTGACTACAGCATAACCTATTTCACTACCCTCCACCTGTTTTAAAAACTGCTTTCCACTCACTAACAATGCTTTGGGTTCACTTGTTTCAGCTGCTCCTTTCTCTTCTTTGATAGGGACCCCATCTTTCTCGAATTTATAACAATTCATCACTCCATCGTGTGTTACCTTCCTATAATATTGCCAAGGCCTGCCCAGCAATATGTGACATACATCCATCGTCATGATGTCATAGATAATTTTATCCTTATACCTGCCTATCTGAAACTCAACCTCGCTTTGCTCGTCCACCAGCAATTGGTGCCCCTTTTGTAACCATGAAACTCTATATGGATTGGGATGCTTTAAACGCTTCAGCCCCAGCTTTTCCACCATTTCTGTGGATACCAAATTGTCAGTACTTCCACTGACAATTATCATCCTACAACACTTACCCTGTGATTTGCAAATCGTCCTGAATAGAGCTTTCCGTTGTGTCTGTTCGGTACTCTCGTCGACTGGTTTCAATAGTACCTTATGCAGCACCAAATCTTCTCCCGTCTCTGGGGAATTCTCTGCCTCTTGAGTGAGTGTTGTTGTTTCCTCTAGTTGCGCCACATACGCACCCCGCTGTCCAGCTGAATCTGCTTCTGGACACTCAAACGAGCGATGCCCCCACTTGTGGCATCTATAGCATTGATAACCAACCCCTCTTCCTCGGCCATTTCCTCTGCTGCGTTGGGACGATCTGCCACCTCTCATTCTGTCTCCTTTCTCTGTTGTTCCCGAAGTTTTCGAGCTACTGGCTTCCTCATTGTTGCTAACAGTCTGGCCCCTGCCATAGGATTGGCCTTTCCCTCTGCCAGATCCCATCCTCTCCAGGCATTCTGTCTTCGGGTAATTTTCTCCTCCGCTTTTACTACGCTCTGGTATGCCTCCTCAGTATTATTTGGAGACAAAATACTTATTTCATCTAGAATTTCCATTCTCAGTCCATTAACATACCTGGCTGTCCTTTCTGCAGTATATTTTGTATATCCGGCTCGCAAATTCACTCGGTAGAACTCCTCTGTGTACTCCTTTACAGTCAATCCTCTCTGTCTTAAGTTTTGTACCTGTCTATGTAACGCAATTTGATAGTCCCTTGGCAAAAATCTGCCCTTCAACTTGGCCACCATTCTTGACCAAGTTTTAATCGGCGCTTTATTCAACCTCTTCCTCTCATTCTGGACACTATCCCACCATAGAGCTGCGTGTCCTTTCAGCTTCGTCGCTGCGAATTTGACTCTACGGTCTTCACTAACTTCCTCGCACTCAAAATACTTGTCCATCTCACTAATCCAATCCAACACAACATCAATAGAAAAACTACCATCGTACATCGAGAGTTCTGGTTTGGGTCTACTGTTTGATAGTAAAATAGACTTCAGCAATTTCACCTCTGCTGACTCACCTTCAGGTCCATTTGCTGCCACTTCTACTTCCTCTTCACTTACATCGCCCATTTCTGGATCTCTTCGCCTACCTGCCTCTATTGCTTCCAAACGAGCAGTAAGAACTCTGAGTTCTTCTCGTAATACATCATCTACCATTCTACGAGCACCTCGGCCTCGTCCTCGTCATCCTACGTCCATTTTCCTCAATCTACTCAACTATGCTCTGATACCACTCTGGTGTAACCCAACCCAATGGCCCACGCTTTTACACGTCCGAATGTGAAGACGTGTCAACGAAATATCTCCCGTTACCTTGCGTGGAGATCGTTTGTGGGATTTTTACAGTGGTTGGTAGCTATGAGTTTAATTTCGGCAATTAATGATCCGTCCTCTCGCCTCGATCCTGTATCCACTTGTTCTTTGTGCCAAAACCACCGATCCTTGTGGGTTATTCTTGACTGTTCCTTCACGCTGAGAATGTTCGTGAGGGTTTCTTGGGTTTGCTATGTGGAACACTGTCTTGTTTGCAAAGGTGAGTATTGGTTGCCTTCTGTTGATGACGGTGCGCGAACTCTCCTCCGCTTGGTTTGCCTGTGAACTTAAGGGAAATGCTGCCCGAATGCTGTTGTCACTCGACTCTGAAATGTGGGTTCGAACCTGGTAAGTCCTGTTGGTTATTCTCCTTATGCATGTGTGTGTTCTGTAAACAATTTTCAGTGGTTTGTGCTCATTGTAGTTTGCTTATGGTCTGCGAATATGCATGTATGGTTCGGTCAGAGTTTACTTTAGACATTTCTCTCATTTTATTATGGTTCTAGATATGCATTGCAGTTTAATTTTCCTTTCCGAGCTCCTGTTGTTTCTTGGCCCGAATCTCGGCTCAATCCTCACGCCTTCTGTTACTCTGGGTTTTCATTCTGCAGCATTGGTGTTTGTCCTGAGCACAGGACCACATTGGCGGTTGTTCATCGACTGGAACAGGTATTTACTCTCATCCCTGCTTCAATTATGTCCTGCTTCTTTTACTTTGACTTACCCTCCTGGCTCCTTTGGTCTCCAGTTATGCAACTTGTCCGGACGTCACTGTGGCTAAACTTCAACTCGGCTTACTCAGGTATTTTGGTGTTTTTTTGTTCTCCGCATACAGTGGTGTATTTCCTCGAAGGGTTTTCCCCTTTTACACTTGTAACTTGGTTGATGTTGCTGGTTACAGGTCGTTGGTGGCGACCTGGGTACGCGAGTCCTCCAATCTCTGTTCGCACAGTAGACTGGTTCTCGGTAGGGCTGAATCCTCAAATTTTTCGGTTTGTCTCTTCGAAAGGTCGGTGACCACGGTCGCTGTAGGATGGTCTGTGGTTTTTGGTCATTGTATGTACTTTGTTCTTGCTGTGTCTTTCTCTGTCGATGTTGGATAAGGGTTGATAAGTGGGAAGGTCGTTGTTGTTATGGTCGAACCCTCGTCCAGGGTTTTGATTTGTGACGCCACTTCAGTCATACACTTAATATTATTGTGTTTGTGGAAATGAAATCCTTTGTATGCGCATGTATTGTGTTTGACAATGTTAAATAGGAATGCTTATCGATGGCTTTCGATTTTTCAATGGAATTTACAAATATTACACAACAAGGTTACCTTTGTTCTGTGGTCATTTTCTGGGTACAAATGTTTGCCCGTGGTTGTCTCCTGTGTACAATTACTCGTCTCGGACTTCGGGTAATTATGCCTCTTGGTCCTTGTTCGACTGTGTGCGGATACACGTCCAATGCTTGGTGATAAATTGTATGTTCGTATTCAGGATATAGGACAGTATATTATACAGACATTCTCAATATGTTACTTTATCAAAGTGTAATGAAAAATTGATATTAGAATGAACAGTAGAAATGTATACAGATGGACAATAGTTTTGAATGCTATCTGCTTATAGCTTGTTCGTTTTTATTTCTCTTCTTCTGCAATTACTGACCCCCTTTTCTCTGTTACATTTTGGCTTTTATGCCCTTCCATTTCAGTTGATTTTGCAGTTAATCAAACTGTCATAGAATTTAGTTACAAAAAGATCTTGTTATCATTAATAACCATATCTGCCTGACATTACAAGATTTGTATGAACAGTTTGTCATTACTCTCCTAATTCAACGAACTATTCCCTAACTAATGTTCGAGCTACAGTAATTCTAGTTATTTAATTAAAAATGTCTGAATTCACCAGCTCTGTAAAAACAAGTTAAAAGAAAACTATCTCATGAAAATGTAAAAATAAATAATCCAGTTGATCAATAACCTGCAAACCTGGTTGAGACTTTGCCCAGTTACGACGAGCTGGATGCTCTTGCATCAGATATGATATTTTGATATAAAATGTATTTTTGAAACCAATAAAATGAGATTTAAAACCATATTAATAATAAAGGATGGTCATGTTAATGCTATTGTTATTATAATATTTAATTAGATATAATAAATTAAAAATAAAGATAAAATAGTGGTCAACAAGGATTCTCTAAATCATGGACTCGGAGCTTCATTATCCTTATTTTTAAAAGTGGGGATACAAATAACCCTTCTAATTATTGGACAAATATGATGAACCGTCTCTTAGCCAAGTTATATGGTATTATTTTGGAAAAGAAGCTAAGCATATGGCTTGAAAGTGAATGTAAGCGGGCTAAAGGCCAAGAGGGTTTTAGAAGGTAGCACTCAACAACAGACTACCTCGTTACGCTTAGGATCATTGTGGAGGAATGCTGCAATGATAAATCCAATCCCTTTGTTGCTTTGTAGACTTTGGAAAGGCTTTCGATATGGTTCATTGGAACAACCTATGGAATAGATTAGAAGAGCTAAAGGTTCCTTTCGAGTTGATAGCTGCCATTATAAGGTTATACAAGAATGTAATTGCCAAGTTAAAGAGAAATGAGGGGTGGTCGAAAGATATTAAGTGTAATATCAGAGTTAAACAAGGTTGCCCCCTCTCCCCTATCGTATTTGGCATTTACTTCGACAAGCTAGAAAGTTGTTTAGAGGAAGCAAGTTGTGCTGGCACGATCTTAGATGGGATTGTTATCATCCTTCTTCTCTATGTTGATGATATTGTTCTTCTCGCAAGGTGCCCATTTGATCTTAATAAGCAACTTAGACTTCTTAAGGATTGCTGCTCTACCATGGTTATGGCTGTTAACACTGACAAAACAAAAGTTATGATTGTCAAATCCAAGAAGGACACTTACGCTAATTTTATGTATGACCATAGTAACTTGGAGGAAGTGTCTTCTTACAAGTACCTAGGAATTGATGTTCATCACAAGCTCAACTGGAACTATAGCATTGAGAGAAGGATTAATGGGGCGTGGAAAGCTTATTTTGAAACTTTAGTCACTCTTTTTATCTTATATGGATGTGAGGTTTGGAGTTGCAACATCTCTAGAGAAACCTGGAGAAAGATTGAGCAAATCTAGAAGCGTTTTATAACGTATAACCTCAAAATTAAAAGCAATACACCCTATCATATTCTCCTTATAGAAGTGGGTCTTTCCCCTATCGAGAACCTAGCTAGGTGTTATATACCTAGGGGGATAATATGGGGTACAAAGGGAGGTACCCAAGGGGATAATGTAATAATGGGATGGGCCATAGTAATAAATAAGGTGGTTAACCCGTATCATGGAAGGAACCACAAGTAGTTAGTAATAATGTAATGGGCCTATGGTATTAGATAGATGGTATTGAGGGAACCATGGTAATGACCCATGGTATTATATGTATGAGGCCTATATAGAGGCTAGAGACTCCGCAGTGAGAGATGTCAAGGAATATTGTATGAACAGGCATATGGCTTGTGGAGTGCTCTCCTTCCTTAAGGAGTGAATGTATGGTGTTTCCCTACCTTAAGGGTTTGATATTAATAAAATGAAGCATTTATATATTCAGATCTTATTATTTATAGGGTTATTTCCATTATCATATATTTTTGGATCAGATCTATAACAACCATTTAAAAATGATTTGTTGCAGGAGCATATAACCGCTTCCTAAGGGATCCAATATGTTGATTAATGTAAAGATGAAAGTGTTGAATATGTTGTTTTAAGTGTTAAATTGCATAATAAACCAATAAATATTTTCTCTCCAATAAAGATCATTAAATAAAATGCATACTCAAAAATGTCACAATTTACATCCTTGTAAAATGCATCAATGAAGAGTGTGAATATTAATCATAAATCATAGTACAATATAGTTACATACAACATGATATAATTATGTGAAACACAAGACAAAGTATAATAAAATTGTATACCACATTATTAAAATGGTAAAGTTGTATACCAAAACAACTTATGTTTAGATGATATTAAATGCGGAAAGCATATGGTTTCACATAGAAAATGTATATAAAGTTATAATTTTATTTTTATTTATTTATTTATTATGGTTAATGTTATTTTAATGAAATTATAATATATTAATATTTTTAAAGAGTTATTTTTTTTAAATAAATAACTACTTTGTAAAAATAGAGAAAATATAATTAAATATAATTATCATTTTTTACTTTTATTATAAATAATATATATGGAAAATAAATGAATTAGCTTATTTTTTATTTTTATTTTATTTAATTTTGATAGTTTGTTAGTAAGTCTATTTTATCTTTAAGTATTATATTGATAAAAAGAGTGTAAATTATAATTTTTTTTAATAAAATTTTATTAATTATATTGAGTGCGTTTAATGGATAAGAGTATTTTTTCTATGAAGTTACAAGTTTAACAAAGAGTTTTATATACCAGTTTGAAGTTTGAAATTTGGCTTAGTTATAATCTTAAAAATAAATTATTATTATTATTATTATTATTGCTGTTGTTGTTGTTATTGTTGTTAATTTCTTTTTAGTATTAATAATTTCTGTTTTTTATTAATATTCAGAATAAAAGAATTGAAATATTAGTTGCCAGTTGTTACACTAATTTACAACTATTTCATAAATGTACAAAAAAAACTAATTTACAACATATTGTAAAAATTTCAACCTATACATTTAGCTAAATTTTTGACATATTATTATTAATTTTTAAAAGACTTTTTTTTTTTAACTTTAAAAATTCATTAATTTAATACATTAAATATGATATATATTATATATATATATTATATATATATATATATATATATATATATATATATATTACAAATTATTATATATTAAAATTTATAAATGATGATGATGATGGCGGTGGTGGTTAACGTCCACTTAGACCAAACTTTGGTCCATCGGACCTAAGAAACGAATTATTTAGTTTGATTTAAGATTTTATTCCTATGCTCAATAAGCTTGGAGAGAAGCCTCCCGAGCTCACTATAATTTTGACATCGTAAGAGGATACGAAGGTTAGTATTGCAACAAAGATTATCAAATTGAGCTCTAATGTGTTTGTACGCAGGGCACTCTAAGAGGAAGTGATTTTCATCCTCGATGTTCATATTCTCACAGAGATGGTAGATTCTTTCTATCCATGGTGTTTTGGGAACTTCCCAATGACCTGTTTCACTATGGAGCTCATGAGAGTTCGTTCTAATCTTGGCTACATTAATTTTCTTCTTTGAGCTAGCTAAAACAAAGAGATACCTTTGTTATTCTAGGATGGGGTTGATGACCTCCTTATAATATCTTAATTTTCTTTTAGCTGCTAAATATTTCTCACACCACATTTTCTTTGAACTTAGAGTAACAATATTTTTAATGTTATTAATGTTTTGCAATGCAACATTCTTGTCGATCTCCCAATGGTTTAACCAGGCCCTGGTGTCTTTATACCAACCTTGTTTGAGCCTTAGGTGGTTCTAGATGGAATTTAAAGCTAGCTTAGGAAGTCTATGGTCTCTTATGTTATTGAGTTTGTGCTTTTACAATAGAAGCCTAGTCATAGTGTTATAGATCTGATCCAAAAATATAAGATAATGGAAATAACCCAATAAATAACAAGATTTGAATATATAACTGTTTCACTTTATTAATATCAAATCTTTAAGGTAGGGCAACACCATACATTCACTCCTTAAGGAAGGAGAGCACTCCACAAGTCATATGCCTATTCATACAATATTCCTTGACATCTCTCAATGCGGAGTCTCTAGCCTCTATATAGGCCTCATACATACAATACCATGGGTCATCACCATGGTTCCCTCAATACCATCTGTCTAGTACCATGGGCCCATTACATTATTACTAACTACTTGTGGTCCCCTACATGATACGGGTTAACCACCTTATTTATTGTTATGGCCCATCCCATTATTACATTATTCCCTTTGGTACCTCCCTTTGTACCCCATATTATCCCCCTAGGTATATAACAATGGTAATTAATATATCCCCTAGGTATATAACAATGGTAATTGATATTTTGAGTAATGGATAATTGATATTTTGACTGTAATAAATTTTGATAATCAATTAATTACATGATGCCATTAATAGTTATGTTAATAGAAATATATGTTTCTGCAACAAATCATATCTAAGTGCAATAAGTAATGGGTAATTAATATTTTGGGTAATGGGTAATGGATATTTTGACTCTAAGAAATTTTAATAATCATTTATAATCAAATTAATAAAAGTAAGAAATTAATTACAAGATACCATTAATAATAATTACGTTGATAAAATATAGTTTATAAATTTTAAAATGACAGTTAAAATATATTATTTTCTTTATCAATATTATTATATATTAAAATTTATTTAAAAATAAAAAGTTATATAAATTTATAAAAATATAAAAACATCAAAAATTATATATAGCTATCTAACATGACTTAATCCTTTGCCTACCTTTCTTTATATATATATATATATATATAATATATATATATATATATATATATAATATAGCCTTTGCATGCATGTTTAATGTATAAATTTTAAATATTGTTGGATTTAGTTCATAGAGTTAACTTAAATTTAAGTAGACTTTTCTAACCATTCTTCAAAACTATATAATGTGGGTTGAATCATTTCTCCCCAAAAAAAACTCCATCAACTAATATAAAGAAAATAATATTTTAATTTAGGTAAAGATTTTAATAAGAGAGTTTAAATTAAGGATTATAAATTTCTTAAGAGTTAATAAGTTATGAATTAAGATTACTAAATTTATTTTAGAAACAAATGAGGATGATCATGATTAATGTCCACCAAGAACAAAATGGTATATCAGACTTTAACTTCTATGATAAAAAAGAGAGAGGATCGTTCCTAGATAATTGTAGTTTTGTTAAAATAATAAGTCAAGAAGGTTGGTAGCGTGGAAAAGATTTTGAAAATTAGAACGAATGTGAGTAAGAGCGAGATTGTTCAAGAGGAAGTGTTTGTCCTCTTCAACCCTCTTAGTATCACAAAGGTGCCATACTCTTTCGTTTTAGTGAGTTTTGGGAATTTATCATTGCCCAAATTCACTTTGAAGCTTGTCAGAATTAGTTCTTATCTTGGAAATATTCATTTTTTTTCTTAACATTGGTCAAGATAAAAAGATAAGTATATTTTTTTAGACTGGGGTTGATCACCACCTTATAATACCTAAGCTTCCTTTTTCCCTCTAACTCTTTATTGTCCAACAAATTATCCTTAAATTTGGAAGGCAATAATATTTTTAATATTATTTTCATTCTGCAAGATGGTCTCCTCCTTTACCCCCAATGGTCTAGCTAGACCCGGCATCCTTATGTCAACCTTTCTTGGGCCGGGCATCCTTATGTCAACCTTTCTTGAGCCAAAGATGGGGGCTTTTGCTAGAGTGAGAAGTAATTTTAGGAAACCATTTGGCTTCAATGTTGTATAACTTTTTCTTATACATGAGATACCTATTTATAACCATGCTTTCAATGGGGGAAAGTCTAGCTTCAATCAAGAGGATAGTGTAGGGAGTATTTCATTTAATCTTGAGGTTGTATGTTATAAATTTATTTTGGATCAACTCAATCTTCCTCCATGATTCTCTAGATATACTAGAACCCCAAACCTCACATCCATATAAAATAACATGGTTGAGGAAAGTCTCAAAGAAGAATTTTTTTTAATCCATGCCCAAATATATGTTGACTTGCAATTGTTTCAAGCCCATAATAAGCTTTTTTTGAATCAATGCCCAAATATATGTTGACTTACAATTTTTTCAAGCCCATAATAAGCTTTCCACACTCCAATAATATTTTTCTCAATGCTATAATTCTAATTGAGTTGATGATAAATGTTGATTCCCAAATATTTGAATGAGAAAATTTTCTACAATTATTTATTATTATAGTTGATCCTTTTGGATTTAATTATCATGACTTTAGTCTTGTAAGTATTAAGAATCATACCCATCTTAGCACAATAGTCTTGGAGGATTCTAAATTGTTTTCCAAGATTCTCATGACTCCTAGCTAAAAGAGTGATATTGTTAGCATAAAGGAGAAGAGTAATGACCATACCAGTTAGCCTCGCGCTATCACATCCTACAACTTCCAAACACTCTTCTAGCTTATCAATGTAAATGCGAGAAAGGGTAGGGGATAAGGGGCATCTTTGCTTAACTCCAATATTTCGTGTAATTTATTTTGACCAGCCCTTGGTGGCCCTAAGCTTGGAAAAAATATTTTCATATTTTCTAACCACAACAACCCTTGGCTCAAGAGGAGCCATTATCTCTTCTAGCCTCTTTGATAGTTTATGTCGAGGAATGATGTCAAAAGTTTTTTTAAAGTCAACAAAACAAAAGTTTTTTTAAAGTCAACAAAACAACTCTACACTTATCCTAGAAGTAGCAAGAAGGTCCTTAGTTGAGAAGTGTCTCCTAAATCTTTCCCTTTCGCTCTTTTACCATGGCATTTAAGCCAAAGCCTATTCATTTTTCCAAAATGAGCTCATACAACTTAGAAATTAAAATAAATTAAATGAAACTATCTTTATAAACAAAATTATGTAGATGGGGTGAAATAATCAATTTCAAAATAATGTAAAAACAAAAAAATAATTTACACCTGCAAGTAAGGAATTACTTGCACATTTGATAATGGTGAAGATGAGCATTGAGTCAATGCTATGGAGAAAGAGCTAAATCAAAGTGAGAAAATGAGACATGGTAACTTGTGCCTAAACTGAAAGATAAAAATCTAATTGGCACCAAGTGGATTTTCAAGAATAAATTAAATAAATATAAACAAATAGGGATGAATAATACTAGATTGGTGCCAATTAGACTTATTGTGGCAACAATAAGTCCAAGATAATAAGTCCAAGATTTAGTGGCAACAATTATCCACCCTACTGTAAAATAGTTAATAACAAGCGTAACAGGCAGCTCTATATATATATCCTTGGATCTAAGTAAGTACATTTGTTGTGGAGATCTACCTATACACATATACAGTCCTTGCACATTAATTGTGGTACACAAGACCTTGTTAGCGGATACACTATTAAGTGAATATTAAAAACTAAAATGTGAATAATCCACCCCCGGGAAAAAAATTTCCTGCTAAGAGAAAGACTATCTGCATCTTAAATTATGGTGTTTAATAAGATATGGGCAATCTATGTATATTATTATGGTGTTTAATAAGATATGGGCAATCTATGTATTATTAGAAGGGGAGGCTAGATAGTGCAGCAAATATCTAATTAAATGGTGTAATGTTTAGTGGATATTACTCAATAAGATGTGTTAAAGCAATTTTTAAATTATCCTTATCGTAACTGTGGGTATATCAAACTGTATGGCCGTGATTCTTCTTTGTTAGCTGGAATGAGATACATGGATGATCTTATAATTCTTACAGTTCCGACTCCTAATTCTTACAGGCCGTGATTCTTCTTTGTTAGCTGGAATGAGTTACATGCACGATCTTATAATTCTGGAGATTAGATGATAAAGGTTCTGGTTTCTGTCAATTTATAAACCTGATTTCCTTGTTATGCACGGTGCCCGACGTTTAAAATACTGAATATGCGCACAGATAAATTGCAGATTTTGATGATGAATATGTATAAGCATTTACACCCTTTCCAACCGGATTGGAAGAAGGGAAAGCGTGGTGAATGCACCGTACGCATGCGCGTGGGGATCGATCAGGGTTAAATTTGATGGGTGCCTTTACCCTTTAGAGAATTTTCTTAAGAGGGTTTTACTTTTAAATTGTCATCACATGATTTTTAATATTTATTTGTAAAAGTTTCATTTAATTTTTGCAAATTGTATTTATAATTGTTACAAAATTTCCATGCTTTGTTGTACTAATCAAAATTGTCATTGCTACACTTTCATTTTTGACATGTTGATGAAACTTTTCTGTGATTTTTCCAGATTGTTGAAATATTCAGCCTTTTTGTTTTTTTTAAATAGAAATAGTGAGAAAATAGATGGAAAATATGTATCTTTTGTAATTTTTTTTTTTCCTATTCCTAAGAAATAACAAAAATATATATTATAAAGTCAAAAAATATATATATTCATAATTACTCTCACTGAAAATAGTGAATGTAAATATTGTTTAAGATATATAATATATAAAAATATAGTGTTTTATAGATTTATTTTAAAAAATGTTTAAAACATGAAAAAACACCATTTAAAAAAAAATCAAAATGAAAGCTTCCTTGTCTTTTTTATTCTCAACATTCTTTAAAATGCTGCTCGATCTCTGGATCTAATCAATCAGGGTGCCAATGGAGGAAAAAGGGTCATGTAAGTAGTATATGCCATTTGTAATAACAAATTCTATTTCAAAAGAAAGATCACAAGAAAAAGAAAATGAAAGTTGAATTTGAATTAATTTTATGACCTCAGATTAGAGTGTTTTGTTCTCTTCCAACAGAATATGATAATGAGCCTTGAGGAATCCATAGTTTTGTTTGAGAACACAAAATTCTTTCTCTAGCTGCGCGCTTTTCCATTTGGCTCTTCTGTTCTGGGACCAGATGGAGATTTGCCTTGGGTGCAGTCCCAGAGCCCCTGCCAGCTCCTCTTTCCTCCCGGCGTCCAATATCTTTCCCAACTAGAAACTCTTCTCCAATGCCCTCGTTTGTTCCGTGGTAAACCTTCTTCCCTTTTTCATTCCATGGGAGTTATGGACGTTCTCTGAAGAAGAAGTCTTCAATGATTCTGCTGCTGTGCCAATGTCAAAAACCGAATAAGAGTTTACTTCCTTCTCCATCATATGAGATCTCAGCTTCAGATCCTCATTGAAGTGCCTCCAAAACCTTAAAAAAAATAGTATATGAAGGATACAAGAATCTCTGCGAAATGAAGCCAAGCCTATTTACTTGGTGAGAGAGGGTCAATTCCTCCGATAAAGCAATTAGTATGTTGGGTTCTCCACAGAAACATCGATGTAGGTTTCTGGTGCGCATCGATCTAACAGTCATTTTGTGTTGGAGAGTGATGTAATAATCCTACTGCGCACTCTAGGTGTGGCATCTTCCTCCTACACTGTTTTTTTCACATTACATTGCAATCTGTCCATTTTGTATATATATATATATATATATTAAACTTGTTAATTTTCAATATACCCGTCAATATGACTTTTTCAAATATTATTGGCCAGTCAGTGATGATGTGCAAATTTGCAAACCAATCGTATTTAACGTGTAAAAACTCAAAAAAAGGGCATACGGGCGTCAAATTTAACCCCTGGGATCAATAGAAGCCCGCAAAATGAGAAGAGAAGAGCGGGTCAAATCAAAACAATTATTTACGTTTACATGTTTAGATGTCACGATTTCAACATCTTGTATTTACTATTCATAAATAATAAACAAAAATTTCCTTCACAATTAGAGTTAGACATAACCCTGATCACATGTATGGCCAACACTATGATGGGGAGTGTGTAGTACCTGGAGTTAGGTTCCTCGTTCCACATGACATGGTGTAAAGATTTTTTCAGTGATATGGAGGAGAATGATCTCTATATCCATATTGAATTTGGGGATGAAGGAAGGTACAATATGATTAATATTGGTACAATAACTTTTAAGAGTGAGTTTGGATTCCCTCTTCTCCTCAAAGACGTTATGTTTGTACTAGGCCTAAAGAAGAACCTCATCTATGTAGTAGTTTAGGAAGGTTGTGGCTATGATGTGATCCTTAGTAAAGGGAAAACATTTTTGAGACACATAACCACAGAGAAGGTGAAGCAGATAGGTCTTCGAGTTAAGAACCTGTATAAACTTGAGATCGAAGAATGTGTAACCTTGAGGAGCAGGAAAGAAATTAGAGATGTGGTGGTTGAGAGGGAGCATGATAGACCTCTCAAAGCAGAGCCTTCGCGAGTTGGCAGTTGGGCTGACCAGTAGGATGATGGTGATGAGGACCAACCAGAGACATCCAGTAGAGGGAGAGTTCGATCTAAGTGGGTAGAGGGAGAAATTGCTACTATACATCTAGGAGTGAGGTGGAGTGATGTAGATTCTTAGTCCCAAAGTTGTAGAAATCTGGGCAGGGTCCATTGAGGTGTTCTCCTCATGGATCATTACCTTACTACAGGGGCCCCCCATATTTAGTAGCAGGAGGATCAGTGTCAGTTAGATACTGAGAAGTGCAGAGTAGTATTGACAATAGAGAAGGAGGTTCAGTAGCATAGTCAACACCAACACAATTCTTCCAGTAGACATTTGTAGACACAATAGATTTAATGTGCTTTTTTTGGTTGCTTCTTAGTTGTAGTTGTTGTAGTAGCAACAACAATAGTGAGATATTTTTATAGTTCATTCCATGGGTGATGGATAGGGGTGGTCATAATCCCTTTCCTGCTAACTTGAGGTATTGTTGAGAAGTGTAGCGACAAAGGATCAATGGCTAAGCCTTGGTGAAATTGAGAAAACTCGAAACTTCCACATCAACAGACAACTCAGAGGTAGTTAACTAAAGTGACATGGCTCTTTCCACTGAGTTAGCTCAGTAAATTCAATTTAGAGGGCTTGGAGTTCATTTATGCATGTGTGATTGCTAAATTTTAGTAATCTAATTCAATTATTTCTACTCGTACTCAGTTAAACTAGTTGTAATAGTTAATAGAACTATTTGGAGGTCGGTTGTTCATTGGGACAATAGTCTAACTCAAAGACCATCCAATTAAAATATCAATCAACCAAAAATAACTCATGCATGCAAGGAATTTGAATTTCTTAGCTATGGTGAAGATTCCAAGGTAGTGTTAAATTAGAGGTAGACTAGTCTTGAGTGTACAAGTGTTGCATGCAATCAATGATCAATCATTGGGAATTGCGTAATCGATTTGGAGGAAATTGTAGAATTTCCTTATAGATTCAAACTGCTTATGTGGTTTTCTAAAACACAAGACTATCTACTCTACTCATCAACGGAAATAATTAATTGATCAAGAAATCATGAAGCATGCAAGAGAAAGAATTCAATCAACA
Organism: Pinus taeda; assembly: GCA_000404065.3. Lineage (NCBI taxonomy): Eukaryota > Viridiplantae > Streptophyta > Pinopsida > Pinales > Pinaceae > Pinus > Pinus taeda. The sequence continues at coordinate 139,896 of APFE031636436.1, forward strand.
CGTTACACATTGATTTCCTGGTGAAAGTCACAACTAAAAACCCCTACTATCTGTATATTGCATTCGTAAAAAAATATGAGAGGATTACAATGCTTTTCTCAGGCCTGAGAAACTTCTGCACTATCTCTATCTGTCTCACAAATTCCTAGACAACCCTAGGTCAATACTTAACCAATTTTCTGCTTGCCCAAGTCCCTATTTCCTTGTGTTGTTTTCTTGGGAATTAGCCCCTATTAATTAGGGAAATTCCCCAATTAGAATTGCAGAATCCTCATAGGCCTTCCTTTGACTTCATGCACCGCCTGTACAATTTGGATGATTATACAACTCATAGTACAACTCCCTTGAACACCAATCTCAACTGGGTAACTGCTTGAACACATGAAGCAACACCCCACTGTATGACCTCCTACTAGTTCTTCCATTAGTTGGAACTGGTTTAACTGACTTTAACTTAGTTAAATTGAAATAATTAATTACAACTCAAAATAAACTCAACGAGGGCTTCTATAAAGTAGGAGACACTATACATGACTCAAGTTAGACCCTCAACTCAAATTAATTAAGCCAACTAAGTCAAATTAACTTAGTTAACTCATACAAGTTGTCTTGTGATGTGGAATTACAATTTTTCTCCTAATTTAAGTCAAGAGAAAATTAAATAAGGAATTTTCTTGTTGCATTTTCAACACTCCCTCTGAACAAGAAAGGGATTATTGGCTACCCCAATCCTTCCCCTATGGAAATCAAATTTTCCTCTTGACATTTCCTTAGTCAATGTGTTTACATCATGTTCCTTTGTAGGAATGTACTCCAACAACATGATTCTCCTCTACACACAATCTTTGAGATGGTGATACCAGATGTCAATATGTTTGGACTGACCATGAAAAATTGGATTCTCAGAGATTTTGATACAAATCTGATTGTCACAGTAGGTCGTTGTAGGATCCATCTATTGACCAAATAACCAAATAAGGACCTTCCTCATCTAGATAGCCTTACAAGCTGCTTGACTAACAACCATGCACTCTTCTTTTGTTGAATTGAGTGAAACTGATCTCTACTTCTTGTTGTACTAGGAAACTGTTGCTAACCCAATGCTAAAGATTCCCCCAAATATTATTTTCCTGTCTGATGGACTCCATGCCAAATTTGCATCTATGGAGCCTCATAACTTCAATCCCTCTATTTGTCTGTACCAAAGACCAAACTGAGTGGCTCTTTTGAGGTATTTCAACACATTTTTAGTTTCCTTCGAATACACTTTGGTTGGCTTAACCATTGCTTGACTAAGTTGGTTAACTACAAAACACATGTCTAGTCGTGTGTTCACCAAATACATAAGTGAACCCAAAAGCTTCTTGTAAATAGTAGTATCCACTGCTTCACCTGAAGTAACATCTTCCTTCTTCCAATTCCCTGCTAGAGGAGTCTCCATGGGTATGTTTCTCTCCATGTGGAAATTCTTCAGTATCACGTTGGCATACTTTCCCTGATAGACAAACAGTTACCCATTTCCTTGTCATACTCCATACCAAGGAAATAATGCATGAGCTCGAGGTCCTTCATCTCGAATTCTCTTGCAATATCCTCTTTGAAAAATTTTACGAGCTTCTCATCACTTGTTAGAATCAAATCATAGACATAGAATATTATACTCAATAATTTACCTTCAACCACAATATGGCTAAGGTTTGAATCTTCTTCACTTTTGGTGAATCTCAATCTAGTGAAATAGTTGTTGATCCTAGTGTACCAAGCATGTGGTGCTTGTTTCAATCCATGCAACGCTCGTTTGAGTCTCCACACATGCGACTCTCTGTTGAAGGTCTAAAATCCTTCTAAATTCTCATTGTACACCTCTTCCTTAATCACTTCGTTGAGGAAGGCTATCTTCACATCCATCTGTTGTATCTTCCATTCCATCTACGCTGAAAGTGTTAGAGTAGATATGATTAAAGAGTACCTTTCTACCGAAGAAAAATTATCCTCATAATCAATTCTCTCCACCTAAGAGAACCCCTTGGCCACAAATCCGGCCTTGTATTTCTTGACACTCCCATATGTTGCTTGCTTCACCTTGTAGATCCACCTGGAACCTACCACTGACTTGTCCTCTAGTCTTGGGACAACTAACCAAGAATTTTTCCTAATAATGGAATCATACTCCTCTACCATGAAATCAAACCATACTAGTTACTACACTTCTTCCTCAGATCAGGAGAGCATAGTCTCTACACTCTCGCTCATCAGAGCCATGTAGTCAGGGTACTGATCTAGTGACCTCCTTAGCCTACACTATGATGTGGGAGCTCCCACACTCTCTCTAACATCAAGCATCAATATTCAGCTTCTTTGGTGTGCTTCCTTCCATATTTGGATGTCTCTACATGAGTGGGTGATTCTACTCTCTACTCCTCTGGATGTGGTTGTTCCACATAATCCTGAGGTTCTTCCTTTGGAGCCAAGAGCTCCTCATCCACAAAATCTCCTCATCTACATGTAATTGAAGCTCCCTATCAAGGGAACATCTCATGGCCTTCTCTTTATCAAACTTCACATGTCTATGAAAAACTGTCATCCTGTGAGATGGTAGGTACACTCAATACTTATGAGGTGTATCAGTGTACCCCAGAAATATGCCCAACTCAACTGTCAACTCTAAATTTTTCCTTGCATCTGTGGTACCATGAAAGTAAGCTAATGAACCAAAGATCTTGAAGTGCCACACTTTTGGTTTCTTCCCCAAAAATCATTCTTCTGTTGCACTCATCTCATGAATCCAATGAGGACTCTTGTTTTGCACACACAAATTTTTGTTGTAAGCTTCAACCCATAAGTGCAACAATAGGCCCTGATCATGTAACATGGCTCATGCATCTCCCACAATAGTTTTTTTCTTCCTTTTAGCAACTACATTCTATTGCGGGTTATGGGATACTATTAACTCTTAACGAATGCCTTTTGATGCACATAAGTTCTTAAATCATTCAACACATATTATCCACTGGTATTTCTCTTGAGATCATTCACTTCCCTGTTAGTGTCTTTCTCAACAAGTGCTTTAAAATCACAAAATTTAGAGAACGTCTGATCTTTCTTCTACATGAATAAAATTCAACACTTACATAAGAAATCATCTACAAATTTTACATAATACCTCTATTTGGCCGTCAATGCTGTTGAGAATGGTCCACACACATATGAGTGAACTCTTTTAAGGATCGCTTGCACTTGACTGTCCTTATCATGAAAGGTGGCTTTGGTGTACTTCCCTAGTGTACACCCTTTGCATATACCTCGCTGCTCTAAAGCACCCTTGGGAAGTCCTATAGAAATATGTTGCATGATCTTCAAGGCTCCACGGTGCAAATGGCCTAATATTTTATGCCATAATTCACCGATGTCTATAATTTGCACCTTCTATGCTTTCATGCTCAATGTCGCACAATCTTCTACATCCAATTTATATAGGTTCTTCACTCGAACCCTAATCCACTTCACTTTTCCTATGGTTATGTGATGAAGGAATTCCTTTCCTTTTCTAAATATCACATCATAGCCATGGTATTTCAACATAGCAACTGAAACTAAATTCTTCTTCAGACTCAAAACATACATGACATCTTTTAATGTGAGAGGAGAACCAAACTCCCTCTAAAAAGCGACAATACTGATGCCGGTCGTGCTATACCTTCCATCATCTCCCATCTCGATGTGAATATGGAGGTCCTACTCCTCCAAGTTGCTAAAAAATTCTTTGTTGTCGGTCATATGGAATGAGGCTACAATATTCGGATACCACACACTACCCATAACCGATGTCACCATATATGCAATGAGGGTTAAATACAACTCTAATTGTGAAGGAAGAGCTTCACTTGTCGCTCCTCCTAATGGATTCTTGCTAGCCTTCTTGTGCGGACACTTCGTGGCATAGTGTCCCAACTCATGAAAGTGAAACATTTAATGCTTGACAAGTCCTTCTTATTACCACCCTCACTCAAATCCCTCGAGGATCAAAACTCATGATATTTCCTCATGTACATAAAAAATTTAATAATAATAATAATAAAACTAAAAAAAAAATTGATTTGCTTTGCTTTTCGTGATTTTGACCTTTGTTTTACTTTCATGTCAATGTTGCTTTTGACTTTGCCTTCTTTCGCTATTGCTTTAGTTTGCATTTCATTTATGAATTTCTTTTTAGCATTGTTCCTTTTATGCTTCAATCAAATTTCAAGTCTACATCTTTAACTTTGTTTTCACAACCCCTGAGATTTATGTACAACAAGAAATCCTTCGGAAGGTGCTATGTTTAAGGTAGCATTTTTTATTTTTTTATTTTTTTATTTTTTTATTTTTATTTTTATTTTTTTATTTTTATTTTTTATTTTTTATTTTTATTTTTATTTTTATTTTTTATTTTATTTATTTTATTTATTTATTTATTTATTTATTTTATTATTTATTTTTTTTTTTTTTAATTTTTTTTTTAATTTTTTTTTAATTTTATTTTTAATTTAATTTTTTTAATTTAATTTAATTTTATTTTATTTTATTATTTATTTTTTATTTTTTTTTTCTGAATTATTGCCTGATATATTCTTCTACAACAATAATTTTGCAAAAAATAAAGAGATATATAACCCCTTGCTCCCAAATGGTTCATTCTAGTAATGTTTAAACCCTACCAATTAACTGCATGATTCACCTTAAAGCATGCCTTCAACACCCCTCTTCTTGCATCCTACCACCCATAACAACCTACAACCTACTACCTAATAGTGAAATCATGTCAAATTTAACCAAAAATCTTGAGTTCAGGCTTGCTTACAAAGTAAGCCTCCCTACGGAGTCACCAATGTTGACGATGGTCAACACCAACTAAATCCACAAACCATTGCAATAGCTAAAAAAATTCTCCCCTTAAGTAATACAACCGGTTTAAAAGACCTAATAGGTGGGATCTCTCTTCATAACATATTCCTTAAAGTGATAGGTCTAAAGATGTAATTTGACAAAAACCACATAATGATTTTTATAAATTATATGGCATAAGTGTTATATGTTATGGTTTCAAGAATTTCTGTAATCATATTATTCATCAGTTTTTTAAAGGGCCATTGAAGTGTATTATTAAGTTGTCTTGTAATTGCATGCACGTATCATATCTCATTATATGCTTGGAAAACATAAACATTATGATAATGGGTATGCGTTGATTGTGGGTGGAGAATTTATATATGAGGATCTTATGTTTCTGTTAATGGTGCTGGACTTGCCAACATGTTAAGGGATCTGCTCGGTAAGAAGTCCCAACTAGACCTCAGACAGTTTGGTGTAGGAGTCCCAGCAATGGTGTAGTACAGTATCACCTTGATCGCAGTTGCGTGTAGAGGTGAGTAAGATGTTCATGTTGGTAGCAAGGGTGCGAAATTTGCAACAATTCAAGGAAGGTGCATGAATGTGTCTAACACACGTAACAAGGGCATGAGTGTGCCCCTTAGAAACCTGTGACAACACGCGGTTTGAGAGAGAACACATGAGAGAGATACATCACAAGATGGAAAGAAGGTTAGCCGACAATCCAAAGTGATGGTTTAACTGGCAGCACATCTCAATAAGATTCATACAAACATATATAGAAAAGTCCATACATACATGCGTAAAAAACCAATACATATATCATTAGAGTCACCAAGATAGTTGAAATACAATAACAACATATGCATGAAATGTGTTATCTTTGTTATATTAAGAAAGTGAAAGCTCCAATCATACATACAACTATGACCAACCACTAGTCTCGAGAACGGAACATTACAGTCACTGTCGCCTACTCCTTTAAAGAGATATACTAGCTTTGCACTCTTGAGAAGCCAAGGCTCGCTACAATAGACTCCAAGATTTCTGTAAGTTACACCTATAGGAAGATTGGCTCCCAAAAATATCGTACAATGAGTTATGAGGTTCTATAAATAGAAAAGAGTGGGGTAACCCTTGACATTCCCATTTTTGACTCGTCACCTACCCTCATGACTCTTCAACTACTACATGATTGTTACATTCTTCATCTTTCACTTTGACAAGGTGCTACAGTACAATCTGCACATGTACCCATGTGAGACAAAATAGGATTGAGAAAGTCATGCAAGACACTACTAAGACTTAGATAGTTGTGGGAAGACAAACTCTTTGACATCCTCATGATGATCAATGGTAGCGAACTGATGCCAAGCTTGGTAGTCTGTGATGGTGTCTGCGTGCTCAATGGTGACAACCCGCTGAAAGCGAACTCTCACCTCTGTTTCATCTCGGTACATTGATTTGGCACCTCTGTTCAACTAGTTTGTTAACATGCACATCATAGTCTTGAGTGCCGCCAGACCATCAACATACTAATGCATAGTGTCTGCACTTGTGGCTACATGCATCAAATCATTAAAGTACATGTCCAGCTCCATTCAGACTTGGTTCTTTGACTTTTCCTCGGTGAGTGTGCCAATAGATGGGATCTTATGCATGCGCACGATGACATCCATGCTTTTGAACACTCGTGCATGTGAAGCTTGCAAACTGGTAATGAGCTATGGAATTCCTCAAAGTTCTGAATCTGACTCTAGATGCGTGCCTTCAACTCTGTCGCCTTGGGCTTCATCATATTTGGAAAATGCAATGGGGCCCCTTTGTACCTCATTGTCCATATTTGTACGTAGTCGACATCAGTGTGTAGATTTTACAAGAAGTGTGCTCTCCTAGCATAGTGCTACTACCAACTGTTGAGATGGACAACCGATTTATGCATGGTGCTGAATCTGGAATACAACATCTGCATGATTGTCTCTAGGGATGATACTTCATCCAATATCACTCTCTTCAACTCTACTCTGGTAGATGATGTAGCCTACTCTCCTCCCTACTTGGCCACTTGTAACTCCTTAGCCATGCACTCATTCTCTGCTATCAAGAATCGAACACTCGAGCTGGCTGCTTTGGCATATGCTTTGGTAGAATCAGCCAATGCTACTAGATTCTTGTGCACATTGGATATGATCACCTATTCCTCAAACTGCGCAAGAGATATGTGAACATCCAGAGTTGGAACTCCGTGTGACTGCACAACTCTGTGTTGTGACTCGTTGAAAGATATGTTGTGCATCTCTGCCTCTGGATTGTCTTCCATGATCTCTATGTCTCTTTGATCACTTGGGACTTGCTCTACTTCCAAATCTAGTGAAACTGGTGGGGTGACCTCTCGGTTATGAGGTATGATGTCAATATCCTGATCTGAATCTGGCTACACCCTATCTGTATCCATATGTTCTAACATTTGTTTAATCTCTTGAGTTAAGTCTTTCTCCTATGACTGCTCACCCTTTTTGCTTTGTGGCATTTGCTCAAATGAGTCTATAACTTGTATGGGCGCAATTTCATCAATTTGTGCATGTTGCACCCCCTGCTGTGCCAGTCCTTGATGTTCCTCCTTCTATCTTTTGTGTAGCTCTTATTCTTCTCGAAGTCGATGCTTCAACTCTTGCAACTCCTTTTCTGTTTCCTCCATCTTTCATTTCTCTCTCTGCCTTTTCGCAATTCTCTTATCACGTTGTCACCTCTTGGCCTCAATCTCCAAAGTTACTCTCATCACGAGTGGATCTGCTTTGAAATTGTGGCTTTGTTCTACCTCTGCACTTCCAACAACCTTTGTCTTACCTTTGTCATGCACAGGTACGTTCCCCTCTGCTGCTACTAATGATGGTGTTCTCTTAGTTTTTGCTTCCCTCTACTTTTTCAACTGCTCTATAGTTATGTCAACTGGTTCATTGAGCCTAGAGAAGTGATAGAAATATCTCCATGGCTCTTCCTTAGGCCAATGACACACCCCGTGGATCCAAGGAAACCACACCCTCGAATAGTGGTCCTTCACGAAGCAATGCGGTTCATACGGATTGAAACTTCTGGTGCTGAAAGTGAATCTTTTGAACTCCTCCTTCTCATCCTCAGCATGCTTTAGATTCATATCTCATACAACCCAATCCGCAAAGGAAGAGTGAGCCAAGGTGACTTCTTCTTCCTGTGCAGTCTTGCTAACAACCCTATCGAGATGTGATATGACACTTCTTGCATGATGATCTTGTCCATGGAAAACTTCGATAAAACATGCAGAGCCTTCTCCGCGATGTACATTCATATGAAGGTGCCAAGGGGTAAGGCATACCAATCCGCTATGTCGATCAATGACTCCATCGATGCTTGCGACATACAAGGTGGATCCTTCTGAAATATCATCTTGTACACTGGGGTGACAAAGTGGTCTGAAAACTGTGTGATAACTCAGTAGAAGCTGCATTTAGAGAACATTCTACAATAAGTGTGCATCGAGGTTTTCGAAGGTGTCCATGCCCAACTCAAGTCTAGGAACTGTTGATGGGCATAGATTGCATCCAGAATGTAAGTGAACATGTATATCTCTGCTTGCTGATCCTTGGGTGGATGCTGAGCTTCTCGCACTTGTTCCTTCAACCTAAGAGCCAACATGTGGGACCAGTTGCAAGGTCTTACTTTACTGGCCAATTGGTCCAACACGATCATCCAACTCTGCGAGAAGGTGTTCATGCTCTCTTGGATGTATAAGTGGCATGAAAGGATGACCAAGCACTGATATGCCTTCTGCAGTCTCTTTGTCTTGTAAACTTGACTCGATGTTGTCTTGAACTTTGCTGGCTATTTTGCCCAACTCTTCAATATATCTCTTGAGTTTTCACTGTTGCTAGGTTTGCTGAAGGGTTTCTCCATTATGATCACCAGCTGTGGCAAGTGATACATCTCCTGAAATTCCTCCATAGGATTGGGTGTCGTGACTGGGGGCATACACTGAGGCGGTAATGCCTTTAGGCTCCTGCCAGGCGTATTTCTCCCTATGTATTTTCTCTTTTTCCCTTGGTTTCTTTAGCTTCTCGTCCAAGTGCCAATACATAAGAAGCTCCTCATTTCGTAACTTCTCTCAAATTTTAATTACGGAGGAGTTATGAAATTTTGAACTTTGAAATACTTCCCATGTGGCATCATATAGCACTTAGGTGCTAACCCTAATCTGTGCCCTTGGTCATTTGGGTGTCCTATGACCAAGTGCCAGTCCACATCTGAGCTTCTTTATCAGATCATAACTTTTCTTATAAAAAAATTTGACATTAGTTATGAAAACTCCAACCTCTGTTATCACGCCCTCCTATAAGACATCATGTTTTCATCATCACTCCACGTGGCTCCTCCTTAGTGGTGACACATGTCATCAAGATTTTGCCACATTAGACCACCGAAAATGTTGAATCAAATCTTCACATGTCCACTGTACATCCATGTCAGGCTGACATCATTTTCCACTTCCACTCCTCAAGGCCAATCACCTGCTTCCATGTGTCCAATTGGAGGAGTGATAAAGGGTCCATCAATCCTTGGATTTTCAACAATTTCCTTTGTATTTATTCTCCTTCACAAACCTCGACACTTTCAAAGGGTTGTAATTGATAAGGATTTATAAGGTTCTGAGATTCTGATGTCCTCGACTTTATGATATTCTGATATGCTCTCTTCTTTGAGGTTACAATACCGGTTTCTGATGTGCTTCGACCTCCGATATCGCATCAAAAAAATTTATCAAAAGAATTATAAGGGACTTCGACCTTCAATATCTAGCTTGCTCCAATATTTGGGTTCTGAAAGATCTAGGCTCCCAAGGTTCCAAAGCTCCGAAAATCAGCTCTGATATTCGACTACTCCTTTTGGGTTTCTTTTAAATAGACTGTTGAGGTCTCAATGACTCCCTGCTTTTGATATTTGGCCTTTCAAAATTCGGAACCTGATATTTGACCTGCTTCAAAGAACTCCATGCTCCTTCACTTCAGCTATTAATACATTTTGATCTCGATAGCCATTTCTAGATTTCCACATACTGTTAGAAATCTCTTTCAGAGAACTTTCTAGTGGAGAAGGTCCGATGTAGGCTTTGATCCTTTCTATTACCTAAAACATGGCTGCAAATCTCTTTGACTCAATGCTAGTCCGGTTGACATCAATGGAAACATACCAAATACCATAATCAAATAATGTTAATTGGCCAACACTAAGCATGTTTTACGGTACCTTAGAGGCACTACCCAACTTGGACTATGGTACAAACAGACAGAGGAAATGAAGTTGTGTGGCTTCATAGATGAAGATTATGCAGGGAGTCCATCAGACCGAAAGAGTACATCAAATGGAATTTTCAGTGTTGGGTCTATAATGCTTTCCTAGTACAGAAAGAAGCAAAGATCTATGGCACTCAACTCAATAGAAGAAAAATACATGGCTGCAAGTCAAATAACATGTGAGGTGATATGGATGAGAAAGATAGTTGTTGGAAATTTTGGTCAGATGATGGATCCAAATATGATCTATTGTAACAATTAGAGTTTCATTAAGATCTCTTAGAATATTTTTTTTTAGGATTGATCCAAGCATATAGATATCTGGTATCACCATTTACGGGACTGTGTGCAGATTTAGATAATGGTGTTGCAGTACATTTCGACAGAGGAACAATATGCAAACATTTTTATAAAGGCCTTGTCAAGAGGGAAGTTTGAGTTCCATAGGTGCAAGATAGGGGCGGTTGATAATGCCTTTCTTGCGGAGAGGGAGTGTTGAAAAATGCAATAAGAAATTCTGAATTTAATTTTGCCTTGATTAAATTGAGAAAATGCAAATGTCCACATCAATAGAGAACTTGGATGATGTTAAATTGTGTGGCATGTCTTGTTTCACCCATTTTACTTAGTAAATCAAGTTGGATCAGTTAGAGTTTAGTTTAACATGTGCGATTGCTAATTTGTAGCAATCAAGGTCAATTATCTCAGGTTGTTTTCAGTTAGACTAGTTCCAAATTTTGGAGGAACTAGTGAAAGGTTAGTTAAGCAATGGGACTTCAGTCAAACTCATTGATCATCCAGTTAGGTGATCAATCAACCCAAAATAGATAGTGCATGTAGATAATTCGAGTTTCCCAAGTTTGGTGGTGATTCCAAGGCAATGTAACATCAGTTCTATACTAGCCTTGTGATCTGATAAGCACCCTATGAGTGACATCAGTTGAAGTTTTGTTAAACAAAAGGTATTACAAACTCATGTGCTGGTGTGTGTTCTGTGTTATTTAAGCAACGGATTGATCAGATTTCCAATACATAGACATTTTAAATGGAATGACAACAAAAAAATACAGCAGGAAACCACAAAGACACAAGCAATTTTAATAAGAAGTTCACCCTATTCTCCAGGGCTACGTCTCCGGTCTAGCTTTTAGTGGTGGCCTTGTTTTATTGTGTCTTTAAATAGAGAATTATAATATAGGGACTCAATGTGAGTTCTCTTGAAGCAGGTTTTTCTTGGCAGGGTGGTTCTTGGATTCCCTAAGCCACTGGAGTACACAGTCTCTTCTTCCTCCCCAGCTCTATGACCTTCTGGTCTATAGTGGTAAGAGCCCAACGTGGTGCTCAGCCCGGATAGATCACTCTATGGGGTGGCTCGAATCTCTCAAGCTCGATGGTGCTCGATGTTGCCACTGTGTCAGCTCGACCCTCTATCTCTTCTTGCTTTTCTCTTGCTTTAATGCCTTCTTCTCTATGTATTCCGTCCTCCTCTCGGGATTTTGGTCTTTTTTCCTTCATCTCTCGGACCTCATTACGACTTGACTATGTATTCTGTCTCTATTCATGGCTTTTAGCCATTCGTTTCCATTCCTGTTCGGTTCCTCTTCCGCCTCTGTCGATTCGCCTTCTGCAGCTGCGCTTGGAGTTCCCTGTTTGACGTCAGCATGAATGCTCAAGGAGTGACCACGTGTCCTCATCTGAACAGCGCCAGCCTGCTCATCGGTTCGTTTCTTCAGTTACGTCGTGGATGCATTCTTCCTCCACCGTGGTAGTCAAATGGATTCCAAATCCCTTTAGAACACGACTTAATTCCCTGTCGATTCTGCTTCCTCCATTAGGCGCAATCTCAGCCGTCCAATCTGGGCTCCTCCAGATCCAACGTCATACACATGTCCCGCGCAGTTGACTTGCTCGATTGATAGTGTGTGATCAATGGTGGTTTTCTCTCACCTCTGCCACTACGCATCGATCGTTGAGTGGGATCACTCTGCTCTTCTCCAAAACCGTTTACCGTTTGAGGGTGCCCCGATCAATACCGCCGGTTTCCAGAGTGCAGGTCTCTCCTTTTTCCTTTTAGTGCTTTTCGTTTCTCCGCCTGCCATTCTCTGGCTCCCAACGTGATCGAGTGCTTAAGGCTCCTCCATTTCGGCCTTGTTTGCCCAGCGATGCACGATTAGCACTAGGCGCTAATCACGCATCAAAAATCACCTCCTTTTCCTGATTCAGGGCTCCCAGGGGCTACTTTGACCTCCTGCGTAGTCTCCATGGGCCTTGTTCAGCGCACTTTGACTAAGGTCCTCATCGTTCCACATTGGCTGCCACTGCCACTGGTTCAGGGTGTTTTTGATCGCTGTTTTTGGAATTTTTAGAGATTCATCCTGACCTGATGTAGTCATAGTTCTTTTCCAGTCTTTAATGGATCCAATTCGGATCACGGCCTTCGCACTGAAAGAGCTTTTGGACCACCAAAAGTTGGTTTTCTTCAAGCATCAACTATGTGAGGAAACTGCTATCTCACTTGCCCAATCTCAACCCACTTCGCACTGCTCAGCTTCAAACCTTTAAGCCCAATCCTGAGGTATTCCATTTTTCCACTACGTGTCATCCTTACCTTCCTGTCCAACACTGTGTCTTCCCATAATTCATTAAGATATTCAAGTAGCAGGTCATCAACAGAAGGTAATTGACTCTACTCTTCAGGGCCCTCAATCATTGAAGGTTTAAACAACCTCAAGCAATCTGCGTTCATGACTGAGTAGATGTGCATGTAAGCTGGTAGATCAAGGCGAAAAGCATTTTCACCAATCTTCTCAAGTATCCTAAAGGGTCCATACCTAATAAGTCTTAGATTTTTACTTTCACCTTGCATCGTGTCCTTGCTGATATATAGCCAGACTTGGTCTCCAACTTGAAAACTATGCTCCATCCAATGCTTATCGTGCCTAGCCTTGTACTTGGCCTGGCTCTTTTCTAGTTGTTCCTGTACTACCTGGTGGATCTCCTGGATCTGTTCAATGAACCTAGTTGCCTTGTCCACATCACTGTGTCTATCAACCATGGTATC